>JAYJMH010010716.1:0-23499 GCA_036873815.1 Phacellophora camtschatica | reverse complement strand
CGTATCTGTGGAATGGTTGTTTATTGCAAATTTTAGTTGTTGTAATTTTGGTATATGAACATTACATGTTTTTTTCACAGGTATTCCTGATGCGATAGCAATGTCTGTGTTGGAAAGTCTGAATCTGTCTGCTGTGTTCAGGGAGCTTGATAGTCATGTTTTTGATTCACCAGTGGATGAAAATCACGTTTTCAGCCTCATCAAAACCTTAGCCAAGTGCTATTGCAAGGTCAGGTTATACCACCTTGGGAAAGAAGCCACACAGAAGCTCTCAGGTCCAAAGATCAGGAAAAAACTCACGAAGCTCGTCCTCTTCAAACATCAGTGACAATGAAAACAACAACAGCTGCTGAACAGCACAGACGAAGAAAGCTTAGCTAGCTCTAAAGCCCAAAAACAGCTTTTTTAAAAGCTACCAATCGTGCCAAGTTCACAGACTATGGCCGATTTCTCGATCACACTTCTCGTAAAACTGATTTTTAGCCAGCCAGCTGGCTGGGCCTAGCTCTATCCCCAATAGCCTCAGTCAACAAAGAGGAAAGGATGATTTCACCAAAATACGGCTCTTAAAATTTGTAGGAAAAGCTTAATAAATACTTTAATTAAAACTCAATGTGCAATGCCAATACATACCTTCATAGGCTCTTTTGTGCGTCAATATATTACCAAAATTTGAAGATTCCCAATCCACTCCCACAGTAGGTCCCACAACTATTTCCGTGTTTTGGGTCCTACCAATATGGCCGCCACAAAATTCTGGTGGCTTCACTTTTTGAACAATAGATGCTCGATCCAGTCTTTATTTAGAGATCAGTGCATTTGACACGGACTTATTACCCTAGTCGTACTCGCTCACCTGAACTAATATTTCGCCAGAGAACAACTCATTAAAAAACAGTTTTAAAATCGAGCCAGTTTAGGCAGCCTCGGCAGTGCCGTCGGAAGCTGTTCCAGATTGGGGGGGGGGGGGATTTAAAAAATCTGATATTGTTCTGGTATTGTTCTGAGAACAATAGAAAAATATGTATTGTTCTGAGAACAATAGAAAACAAATGTTTAATTAGTTTAATTAATCAACAAGGTGCTGCTCGGTATGGATAATTGTAGTTTTGCAAAATACCACTAGCTGGTCAGCATATTGTTCAGAATGCCGCTGATAATAACATAGTCAATCTATGATAATAAATACAAAGATACAAAAATATAAAGGTTTTTATTTCTTTCTTTGCCGTGCAGTTGCAGTGTTGATTTTCTACAAGTATATGTTTATCGTTTGTTAATTGTGGTGATGAAAAATTTACAAAACTTTTCAAACTGAACAATATTTAAAACAAAAACTCAAGTGATAAAAAATTTGAAATTTGTTAGGGCTTTGGCCGTGGAATGCAGTTTAAGATTTATCAAGATTAAAAATTCGAAAAATTCCAAACAAAATAGAACAAAACACAGATGATATGTTTTTAATTTCATTATACCATTTGATACATGGTCTTAATAATAATAACAGCAAAAATTGAAAACTAATAACAATATATATCGAAGTATTACTGTATAAAACATCAAATCTATGTTAAACATGGGCTTTAGGAAAAGAAAAGTTTTTGTTTCATTCCCACATCGATTTTTCTCGTCCCACCTATCCTACATCTTGTGTTTTGATTAATGTCACAGGGAAACAAGAGGGAAACTGCATTTAAAACTTGATATACATATAACAACAAACTACATTTAAAAGGTTATTATAGCTACTCCGAAATTAAACATTATTTTTAATTTTCTTACATTTTATCTTAATTTTTGAGAATTTTTACATATGTAATTAGAGTCTTTTAAATTGTAAATTAGGTTTGTTTTAATTAGTTTTTATAGTAATAAGTTACTGTATGCATTAAATGGAGGGCCCCTTGAAAACCAGATTGATAATGAATTAGACAAGAGAGAGAGAGAGAGAGAAAAAGACATTTTTTCGTTGTTCCATAGTCAATGCTCGTTCCTATGACTATGGTTGTTCCTATGTAAGGTGTAAGCGAGTAAGATGTTTCTGCCACGTTTTGCGATAATGGTTTGGTAATTATGCACACGAGAACAACCCGAGCGTTAAAACCTTGTTAGGTAGATTAAAGCGGTTTTCCCAAAAGTACAATATCTGTCAATGGATAAATAGAGCAGGCAGAAAAATATTTGCAACAACAAATTTGTGATGTGATTAAAATAACAAATTTATTGTCGCAAAAAGTTTCTTCTGGGCGGTAAAAAACAGTGATGTTCTACCGTTTTTAAAATTCTTGAACGTCCGGTCTACGTACAGGGAGTTTAATACCAACAAGAACACGAGCCCCTGACTCAGATTTGACTGTTATTCTTCACAATCAACACCAATTAGCGGGAAACTTGCTGTTAAAACTACATCAATAATGAGTCACCATGCATCCGAAAGAAAACTGAAGGGTGTGCTAAAAAAATGTTTGCTCTTTCCAAAACCATAGTCAATAGAATACCTAAATGAAAGCCGTCTCCACTCAGGGGAATTTCGGTGCTTAAAAGGATTAAAACAAAATTGCATGGAGCTGCTTGTCAAATGAAAATTCCCGTGGTCCGCCGAACTGGATTATTTGTGAGTTTTAGCAAAACATAAAACCAGTACGCTGGTACCAGATCCTCGGTACTGCGGTAACATAAGCTTTGTAAAAATCCCAGTACACAACAGTGTAAAGCCTATAAAAAGGTACAACTGTTGAGCCTCCATGACTTTCAGTATGCATATACATGGTGTACTAAAAATAACCACATTTATACTGAGCAAAACCGGTACAATTGTTGAAATATATATAATCTTATGTACATACACATTTTAGCCGGTAAACTAAAAACTAACTGGTAAAGCGGTACGATAATCGAACTTTATGAAAACAGATACATACAATTGTTCTAAATCCCTAAAAATATTCTGTACATACTCTACTCGGTAGACAAAAAATAGCCGGAACAGTGGTAAGATAACCATCAAGTTGGCAGTACACCGGTATACACTATTTTTCAAGAAACCTGGCTAAGGCTCTACAAGTGAAAGTTTCTTTATTTTGGGCCATTTTTGACCAATTTTCACCGGTAAAAGTTTCTTAATTGTATATAAAAATTCTGGCTTTTACTATATATTATTTTTTTTAACAAACAAAAATTGGGTATATATCGCACAGAATAAAAAGTCTTCACTTAATCAATCATCTAACATCATGTCCACTCCATTAAAATGATTAACCATTATGTAATCTTCATTAAAAATTTCAAAAGTTTCTTAGCAATTTTTATTAACTAGTAAAAGTTTCTTAAATTTTCGTGGGTTTCACCATTGAATTTCGTATAAAACGTTTCTGATAAAAAAAGTGTACTAGATTGAGTATCACCCCCAATTCATTACTAAACCTACACCATACCACACAACACATCACGTACATCTAAACAACATGGTAGCAAAATTGTACTATTGGCTACAGAGTATAGTAAATTCTAGCAAAATAAAATGGCTCCTAAAGACCCCCAAAGAAAATTATAGCTTTTTCGGTCACCTTTCTGCTCGTTCTTTCTCGGTTCTCTTTGTTAATTTGATTATTAAATAAATTCAGAACAAATCCCACTGCATCTAAAAAAGATAAAATAAGAGAATTCTCTTATTTTATCTTGATCTAAGTTAAGGTTTTAAATGACTTTACACCATAGAAAATTGGGATTTGAGGGCCAGTGTTTCCAGAGAATTTAAAGATAATCTCCTTTCTCCAATAAAATATCCCCTCCCCTTGAACAAGGAAGGCAAACTACTGATTTTATAAAATGCATTAAAAATCCATATTTGACCTTTGACGAACGTAAAGAAACAAGAGCAGCTGGTGAGAAAGCAAATTACGAAATGTCTTCAACAAATAGATCTAGGATTACATGAATTAGTTTAATAGGCCTAAGCATTGATCGATGCCAAATTACTTCAAATTTTCCTGTATCACACAAAAGTATGATAAAAGCTAATAGGCCTGACGAAAACGTTTGGGTATTTATAAAACCTTTTCCTGAATACATGCGTAGAGGTAATCAAATTGCCTCCGACACGGAGCCTAATGGAACTGACAAAGATCTAAAAATGACTGCATTTTGGGTTAAGAAATATGCTTAACATTCTGTAGATATTGCATCATTTCATTGGCACATCCTCTTGCATTTGAATTTGAAGTAACACCACAAGGCCGTATGAAGAACTAAATGTCTAGGGGGTACGAAACAGAATCAATTCGAGAAGTATAGAGGTTTGAGACAAGTAACTAAATAGAACAAACGACCCCAAAACAACCACAAAAATGATATGCCTAGAAAAATGCGGAGGAGCTTGGATGCTCGTTAATATTGACATTGTCATTTCATTCAAAATCATCCAACGTTATGAAGGACAATTTGTGATATCTAACCCAACAATAAACCATTTACGGCCTTAAAACACAAATTTATCAATGTTACATACCCATTCCCTATGTTAGAGGGTAACCCCCCTCCAGTGGGTGATACATTAACAGCTAGCAAGGCCCACTGCAGACTTCTACAGTAATTCTTGGTAACAGGGTAACGCAAGTAAAGCCCGCAGTTCGAGCATACACGTTGAACTCTTTTCGTGTTTTTGTGCTTTCGTTCTACTCTTAGTTCCATTTTTGGGAAAAATTTGAGAATCTATCCAAATAAGCTGCTGTTTCGGGATATTTTTGGGTGATTCATGAAGCAGCAACTACTGGTTTGGGAGACAAAGGTAGCAAAGCTATTATGAAAAATAACAAGCTTTTGGGACAAATAAAGGACTAAATTTAAGAAGAGACATATATATGCCCACGCCCGAAAAGTAAAGAACAAAACACATCACAGTTTGCGTGGATATCAACAAAAAGACCCTGCGCCAGTGAGAATATGACCACATTGATACAATAGGCCCAGTGACATTGAGAATGTTTTGGATACCTAGAGCTACCACCTTATAAACCACCGTGGGAAGTGTTTCCTTTATAGACAAAATGTTTGTACAGTTTTCAAAGAAACTGAAACCCGTGTACTTAAAGTTACCCAAGAATTAAATTTAAATCAGCGATGTGGTTATCTTAAATCGTCGGCAAAACTTCTGAATAAATAAAATTTGTAATAATATTAAACAAATACAAGAAAAGCATATCTAAGGACTGCTGTCTACCATTTTGGAAGCAAAGATTCAGCACCAGCATCCTGAAAGTGACAGGCTATGTCAAATTTTTGACGCATCAATTAAATCGTAATAACTGAAAAAAGTGATATGACTGGCTGACTAAACTGTTTATGAAACGAGGCTACGGTAAACAATGGTGAACAAAAAATGGCAATGTTATAAAGAGTGAATCTGAACTGAAGTTGAGAACATACAGGGCCATATAGAACTGAAATTTAAAAAATATTATCGAAAATACTATACAAAAGTGTTTTATTTAAGAGCGACAATACTCTACCTGGGTATTTTGCTTCCTTATATGCCTGAAAATAATATTTTCAAGCGCTTTACTGCGAGTGCAATTCAGCTGAAATTAGGCCATTACGATAATGATGACGGCCTGGGTTTTTTTTTTACCAAGATGCATTGCAGGCTAGAAATATAATCTTTTACCCCATATACTCATGCAACTTCAAAAAAACGTTAAGACCACCTCGACAGAATTTGTTTGGAAATTTAGTCAATGAATGAAGCTAAAGAACATTTCTGAAGGAAAATGTTATGAAAATAACGATAATAGAATGCAAATATAGCACAACAAGCACGTAACCGAGATTCAATATCAAGGTAATAATACATCGAAAAAACAATTACTTTGTTGATTATTTCATTACAAACACACACAAATATATCTTTCATGAAAGTTTCTTTGACGCCGAGCCCAGCAACCGTTCTGTGGGAATGCTCATTTGTGGTCAAGTCAAGGAAAATGATGGAATTAAAAAACGCACTTTGAGCCAAAATAGCTTATTATCTATAGAAAACAAATTTCATGTTTGTTCAATACATGAACCCACATAGATGTTCCTGAACTGAAGAATTAGATTGTTGTTTATAGTTTTTATCAGAGCATATTTTCGAAGTTGCGCAACTAAAAAATGGTCCTCGCCCACTGCACAGGAAACTTGAAAACGCACGAAATCAGGAGCCCCCCAAAAACGAAAACACGGAGGATCGAGATTTGCGAAAACTGTAACCTTTCACCCCATGAAAGGCCAAATGGCACATTGCTAAGCATCGTAAAACATGACACTTTTCAGAGGTACACGTTTTTTTAAGAACATTTACCTTCAGTGTCAACTTGAATTTATTCCAGGGGCAGACTGGCCAGTCGGGCCCCCATCTTAGTATGCAGCTATGCCCCAGATCCCATTTTTTGGTCCCTACAGAAGTTTGTCTTGGTCCTAAAGCTTCCCTCTCAAAAACATCTTAAAAGTTGTGTTTCAGGTCAAGAGCTCATCGTTTCCTTTTTTTCTGTAAAATTTACCCAAATCTCAGCCTGGCGTTTCTTATAAGGGTTGCGTAAGTGTGGACAAGCCTCGATGTAAGTGTGGACAAGCCTCGCTGTTAATTTCAGATATTTCAACGTCTATATAAGTCTATATATTTTGAAATAAGTTTTTTCGTATGTTTGTCTGTCTGTACTCTCTGCAAAATAAAACTTAGATAGATTTGCCAGTTGATCGGAAATAAGTCCCGCTTAAAAAGGCTAAGGTAAGACACTGCTCTGTTTGCAGATTAAGAAACCCAAAAACCAAAAGAATTATCGTGGGCCTAAAAATTTAAAAGTGACATTGTGTTGAATTTAGTAACAGCAAAAATATCTTTTAACTTTTTCGATCGTTTTCTCCGAACCTTTATGTGTGTTTTTGAACTAAATGTGAACAGCTCCAGTTTCAATGAATGTCACAGGATCCAAGAATTTGGTGTCCTAATAGACCTTTTAGGAGATAAAAATCCGTTCTATTGTGTTTGGTGTCCTAGCCTCGTTTTCAACAGTGATGAAATTCCTATAAGGACAAAGAACGTTTAAACTTATGTCTTTTGGAAGAGAAAGAGGCAACCATTCCCAGTGGAATTACAGAAATAGCCTCAAAACAAGGTTCTATTCCCGACAAAGTCTACCAGAGTCAAGATTTTTCCGTCAATGAAATTTGTGTAGATATTTTTTAAAATATCTAATTTTAACTGAATTGTATCAGCTAAATTCGATAGATTGGTTGGAGTTAACATTAAGCTGCGAAGAGTTTTTACTCTTGCCATCAATTTTTAACAGAAGATTGTTAGTTCTGAGGAGCGTTACAGAAAAAAGTCTAAAGGTCATTCTCCGTGCTTTGCTCTAAGAAAAAGGAATAAAATCACACCCCTCCCGAGCATTGAACAGGGATTTGAGTCTATATTTCGTATTTGCTTTTCATGCCGACAACAACGAACCAAACCAATACAAATCGAGTGACAGTGGCTCCATCTTAGATAACAGATCGGATATGCCCATTGGCTATTCCACCAAATGCCAAGAATTGTCACAAGAAAATAGATTCTGCTCTATGCGCATTATTCTAATCCTTTCCTGTGCTAATTTTATCGTCAAAAGCTTGATTATAGTAAACAACGGTAATGAGAAGCAATTTAATTTAAAATAAACAAGGATTCTGAAGGAATAAATCCCAATTAGGTTTCATGGTTGGATTGGGGAGGGGGGAAGGCTATGGTGAATATTTAGGAGCGTATTTTGGATTGAGGGGGGGGGGGGGACTGTCGCGAATTTCAAAATAGCTAAAGCCTATGTTTTTCAAAATATTGGGAGGGCCCCTTCTCCTCGGCCCATGGATGAAACCTCAAACTTTTTGGTTACTATTGACAATTTTGATTACAACAAACCAAAGGTACTGAAAGCTTGATTTTTGTCGGCGAAAGATCAAAATCTTTGTCAGCCAACAATTATACCCGGTGTTCCAGAAAAAAACTTACACGTTTGCAACAAGCTATTGTGGATGAGCTTTAACTTTAAAACTTGGCAAAATTAACTGAAGGATTTATTCAAAAGCAGAGGTTGGCATTTCCATTGGATTGCTGAAATGTGGTTTTTCGTGGAAGAGGAGCATTGAAATTAACATTTGAACAGTATTGATGAATAAACGATAACACACAACGCAAATTTAAAATTTAATTGCTGGAGAAACTGTTCATTCTCAGTTTTTGGCTTATGGTCTGTGACGGACATGACTCCAAAGCAGTATGTTGAAAATGTTGATTATTGAGTAAATTTAATTTTCTTTGGGATGATTTATTCAGAACATGACTTACTGATGTTGACCTCAGATAAATTCATCTGAAAGTTAAAAAACCCATTGCTAACCATCAGCCTTTGCGCACCTACATAGTAATAAAACACTGCAACAAGATCTTCATAAATAGCGATAATAAGTTTATACGGTTCTCCAGTGAAAGTGGATGCAGTAAACAAGCTAATCTTGACCACGAAGTAAAAAAAACTAATCTTTTCGGCTGCTGACAAGTTGTTTACTAGGCCAAAACTTACTTTCAGATAAGCGACGAGTCGTGAAAGAATTGCAGCATGTGTAATTTTCACCGCAATAAATGGTGGTTAGCAATGAATCTTTAACAAAACAAAATCAGAAATTCAACTCTAATGGTCATTATCAAAACCTATGATTTTGCAAAAACACGAAAATGTCCACTGTCATTTGGCATAACTCAGCAATTATTTAGTCGATCTTGCCAAACAAGGTATTAAACTTCAAGTTGAATCCTTTTCTATAACACTCAAGTGGAAACAAAAATATCAAAACTTAAGCTCCTCCGCAATAGCTTTGGAAACGTGTGGCGTTTTGGGGGACGTACGTACGGTCGGCAATAATAAGCACAGGTCTTTCTGTCACCATGAGTTGAAATACACATTTTTTCAATACAAGAAGTAGGTTTATAAGACATGTAGTACTACCAGGGTCGCTTTTGCTCATTAAGGCTCAAATTCTCAAGATTAGGGACTTCCAACTAAAAATTGTGGTTTTTAATGTTTTAATAATAATAATGTGATTTAAAACCGTTATCTCTTGTTATCAAAAATGTGATAAGAAGGAGCTTACGGGAAGATTTCATGGCAATTACCCCTCTCCCCAAATTACGCCGACTGTTAAAACAAGCGATATGCATCAGTCAAAGCAAGGGTGGGAACTGGGCAGCTATTGTGATATCGATGAGCCCATATCTCTACACAAAATTAAAAAAACTAGAGTTTTGGAAAGAATACCTAAGTTTTGGAACAATTTTTATTGCTAATTTGTCTCAGAAGGCAATTTTTTTGGAGCAGTGCCAGGTGATTTAAAGGATAAAGCATAGTCATATGGATAAAGAAAACAACCGGTTTTTGTGACAAAGGCAGGCAAGCCATTATGAAAAATAACAAACTTTTGGGACAAAGAAAGGACCAAATTTCAATCAAGACAGTATCCACTCCCAGAGGTGGACTGGTCTACTTCTCAGGGCCTGGGCAAACTGTGGCCTACTTTTCAGGGCCACAGATCAAAATGAGGCCCCAGGAAAACAAGCCCACAGCCCGGTAGCCCTGACCGACCAATCCGCTTCTGCGTCACTCAAGTTCACCATTTCTATTATTTTATCTCATTAAGTCAAATCTAAACTTTATCTCGTCTCTGGTATCTACAGATACTGAGGAAGAAAAACATTGTCCCCTCAAAGTTTCAAAATCGCCCAGCAAGGATAATTTCCATAGATAATCCACCAAAATCGCTGAAATCGCATCATCATTTTTGACATTTTTGGAGGAATTTTGGTGCAACTTCTGTCTCGTGTTTCGCGCTGTTAAAAACTAAAGCTCGACGAAAAAAGTATTGTAAATGTATAAAAAACATAAGATATCTCAGTGAATGAATAATTTATTTTTTCTGGAAAATTTTCTCACTTCATAGCGTAAAGAAGAAGTTGCGCGTAAATTTATGAGAGGTGGGGTGAGATTATAATGCATGGATTAAAAATAAGGTAAGCTGGAGGTTGGATTTGAAGGCCATTTTCAACAAAGAATTAAAAACAAGTTTCGCAGTTATTCTCATAACTAGGCGTCCAAAATTTCCTGCTCAAGGATAACCACGAAGTAGAAAGATTAGCCTGGTAGTGAGAATATTGAAAAGCAACTAAATTAATATGTATATTTAGTAAATTCCAACGATATCTTCTAGTATATGGAACACATCACAAGCAATGCAACAAAGCAGGGCCGTAGCAAACATTGTTCCCATGAATCTCCAGCCCCCTTTCCCTTCCCCCCAAAATCATAGAACCCAATCGTCTTCACAATTGAGATAACATTAAACCTATTGTTTTCATTATTTAATAAACGATGCCACCCTAAAATAATTTTGTCAAAGCTACATCCACCAAATGGAATTGGACAAACATTTTCAAAAACATAGGACAAACACACACTTTTTTTTATCAGAACACATTTCATGAAAACATCGAGACTCGAATTGTCAAAAAATAAGAACAAATTAAGAACGTGCTCATCCTCAGATCCGTATTATGGAATTGTTTTCGGGGAGTGTTACTCATTACACAAATTATTTCTATGTATTATTGAAGCAAAGCGGAAAAAACTGGTCAGGTCCTCGATTAGGATAAAATCACGGAGGAATTTACACATAAAAACACACACAGACAAATTATCTGGCTCTTATGAAAAAAGAGTGTAGATTGGGTTGGGATGTCAAAGAAATTTCTCCAGAATTTCCAAAATCAAAAATCCAATTTTTTATAAATTCTGATAAATTTCCATAGTGGTCATCTTGAAAAGGTGAATTGTCGCCATTTTAAAACTCATTGCTAACCATCAGCCTTTGCGCACATGCATAGTAATAAAACATTGCAACAGGATCTTCATAAATAGCGATAATAAATTTCTACTGTTCTCCAGTGAAAGTGGATGCAGTAAAAATCTTGACCACTAAGTAAAAAAAACTAATCTTTTCGGCTGCTGATAAGTTGTTTACTAGGCCAAAACTTATTTTCAGATAAGCGACGAGTCGTGACAGAATTGCACCATGGGTAATTTTCACCGCAAGGCCCGCTGGTTAGCAATGGGTCTTTAAAAACACGACATAAGGACTTGAAGAAATATTGACGAGTAATGGTCCCCAGACATATTTTCAATGTGGAATATTATATACACACATATAAATAAGAGAAGACGCCTTTCACAACAAGCACACGGAATAAGTAGATGCCACAGTTTGAATTCACATTACTGCACGTCCAAATTCAAAAAATATATACCCCACAAGAAGAATCGTGTTTTCCCAGAAGAATAAATTTGTTCTATCACTGAGGGAGTTGAAAGCAGAATCTAAAAGGTGTTGCTACTGGGAGAGTGTAGGCGTGTCATACACCCCAATGGCATAAAATTCACCATATCACTTGAAATGATAAAAAAGATTACCTCTGTCTAAAAGCGAGCTTTGTCATTATTAGAGAGGGTGGTAAAGGGGTTTCCGTGAAACTTGATTGGCTCCAATTCGTACCATTTAACAGTGAAAATGCCAGCCGCAAATTTTTTCTCGTGAAGCGACAAATGCCAGCCGCAAATTTTTTCTAGTGAAGCGACGAAAAGCTATATTTTCTAAACGCGAAACGTGAAATTAAACATTTTTATTCCAGTGATTCGTGATCCTATCACCCTGGGTTTTTTGTTTGTTCTCTGTTTTGCTCCTATTTTGTTCTCTGTTTTCCATCATATTTTTCTCAGAGGCTCTGGACCCCAGGGTACTACAAATCATACCCGTGTTAGAAAAGTTACTGCCCTCAAACCCATCGTTATCAGCGGCACATACCCGCACCAATATATTAGAGTGTAATCCCCCCCCCCCCTCCTCGAGATTCAGTGGAGAAAAGTTGTGACACTACGTTGAGCAAAATTAATGAATCAACAACGCACGTTTGAGAAAACCAAGGAATTTCAACACAGAATTAACCGATAATTCATAAAGTTAAATATTACGCCAACTATCAAATATAGAAACTTCGTTGTAGAGCTTCCTGCTTAATGGAAACAAATAAACAATCAGATAATTTTAAAAATACAGGATGAAAGTAAACAAGCGCGGGATTCGCGGAAGATTTGATCGTTACAGCGGCCATTGCGGTTCACTTTGGCTGAGCTTGTCATGTCAACATTGTGCGACATCTTGACATCCGGGCAAAAAGGGGGCGATAGAGATTAAAGTAGCCTACTTCAAGCATTAAAAGCATATGCGTGTTTAAACACTAGCTGGCAATGATGTTGTTTGTTGTTATTAAAACACAGCCAAACTACGTAGTTATAGTGTACACGTATGCTTAGTTTGTCGGCGTTGCACGATAACGGAAAGGTCGCCTTGAACTATTCTGCCAGGTGACCCAAAAATATGCCTACGTTTGTAAGACTGCAATGGAGGAACTTTAGTTTTGTTTATTTTATTTTTGCTTGACGTTGATGTAAGAGGCTTCAACTTAAAGTTTGACACCTTAGCTCTACTAAAGGAAAGCCAACGTTAATGGCTTTCATATCAATCTTAACCTAGCCTGAGATCAGGCTCACAAAAAGTTTTGTTTTTCCCCTAGGTTTTTTATTTTCACATTTCGGGGCCTTTTCACAGGCTAATCTTAACCAATCTTAAAGCCATAATGTGATATTCTTAGCAGAGTTCAGCAGCAGGAATCCTCTATTCTGGGTTTAATTGAGTATACTTCCGTGATTACTGGGTAGATTTTGGCAAACAGTATCAAACTTCAAGTCGACACATCCTACAGCAACGACAAGCCGCAACATAATTACTCAATTACCAAATCGAAAGTTCCTCTTTGGAAACTTTGGAGCAGTTTTGGAAAAGTTCGGGCATTTTTAGGCCACCAAGGGTATGATATTTTTAGACGTGTTTTTATTAGAGAAAATACGACATGTTCTACAAGCCACAGCCAAATTAAAAAACGCAATAATGATGTCACAAAGAAACTTCGATTTAAGTAACAATAAAAACAATAATTCCTTCATCTAATGTTGGAACAACAACAGCTAAGTATATTGCTTATTGTTACGAAATTTGCGCCGCGTTTATTAGAGGACGGAGTTTAGTAGAGGGAGGCTTTTTATTGCAAATTCAAAATTATTTACTGACACTTCACAAGGAAATCAAATGGCACTTCACGATGAAATAAAAATATTAAGGACGAAATGTTTCACTTCGAATAAAAATAAGACATTAAGAATGAGGATATCAAGAAAAGTAGTCTTTTTGAAAATGATGAACGTTAAAGAAGCTAACTGAGCAGTTCAGGGATAATTTCTGTCTATATCCTATTTGCTTCTAATAAACGCCGCTTTCCAAACAGCAGCGTTTATTAAAGGGGTGCGTTTATTTCCATAAATTTGGTCTAAAAGGGGCGTTTATTTGAGACAAGGCGTTTATAAGAGGATATACGGTATTACAATAAAAACCACCAGGTAACCCAAAAAAAGGTATCTCCGTTTGCAGGGTTGTAGCCCCTAATCCCGTGCGGCTAGCAATTTCAACTTTTATATTCTAAACAATGTCCGAAGGACAAACTTAGAATTTAGGATATCATCCGGTCATCGTTTATCGTTTTATATGTTTAAAACTGTAACCCGTGAGCTTTTAAGCCAATTTAAAGGAACGCCATTCATTTCCAGTCCACATTTTGACATAAAAACAGAGCTGCTTACTCTAATGTTGACTTGGGTCGGTGAATCTTTTCAAATTTTAAACTCCAAAAGCGCTATAAAAGCAAACAGGACTGAAAACATAAACTGAAAACATAAACATAACTGAAAACATAAACTGAAAATAAATAAAGTTTTTCAAATTAGTCTGAAAGCTCGAGAATTCTGAAAGCGTACATATGCACGTATTATTTTTATAAGAAACTGAGGTTCGGAGTTGGTAGGTTGATTTGATCCTTATCTTTTCCAATTGTTTTCTATTGTTGTGGAAACAATAGACCAATAAAATCCATTGTAATATCTGAGAAATGCTTATGAAACATAATATTAAGTCTTTCGTTGACGGGAAAGGGGTAAAAAATAGACAAATAATGCATACATATTTCATGGATAACTATTTAGGCCTATATTATTTTTGTTATATTATGTTATTATTTTCAAAATGATCATAATCGGAACCATAATGACAAGAAGCCACAAAAGGGGCCCCCCATAGGGGTTACGATTCACGCATTCACGCACAATATTTTAGCGTTTCACGTATTCACGCACTGAAAAATTAGATTTTCACGTGCACGCAAAAAAAATCTAGGAGTGGCGTCGGCTAATGCCCGCACAGCCCTGTTTATGGCTGTTGTTATTTTTCTATTGTTTCCTATAGAGATTGACTAGAAATATTTAGTACGTGCCAAGTTGAAATAAACTTATAAAACTACCATTTTAGTTCGGATTTCATTCACGAATTTACGCACAGCCGAACCCCTTTTCACGGCATAAAGCAAGTAAAACTCCAATATCACGCTTCACGCAAGAATCTGGATTCACGAAATCACGCATGAAAGATGGTTGCTTCACGATTTCACGCACGAAAATGTGGTCAATAACGCATCACGCAAAAATATGGGAGGGCCCCCTTTAGGAGTTAAGCATCGAAGTATCTTCATCACCACCAATTGACGTCTTCTACAGAGAATGATGGGAGATCAGTTCATGCCACACAGCACGGTTTTTCATACAGGCGGCCAGATCATGTCGTTTCTATCCCTGTGGCATCCTTGAGTATTTCAACATATGTTAGCTGCTGCTAACCTCAAGTTGGTGTTCCTCTGGACGGTTTATATGGAACCAGATCTGACACAGGTGCATCCTTCTCTCTGTAATTATGCCCAGCAAGTGTCAATCAGCGCTCATGGACGATATCAATAATCTGTAAAAGATTTTGATACAACTCCTTGTTACAGTAATAACCTGCCAAAAAGAAGCCAAACTTTGGAAATTAGTCTGTCTAGTTTCTTAATATTTTTACAAGTTAGATAGAGTTGGGCTGATGTATGCTGCCAATAATGTGATAGAAACGTCATAGCAATACTCTCTACTAATCTGAAACATGGCATTTGTTTAAGGATATTTTACTGGGCGACAAGATCCACCGCAGACATAGAAACCCTCCTGTCTGCAGAAATGGCAAAGAAAATATTTTTGAAGGTCGCTCAAATCGCCAGTTTGTCTTTTTTAAATTGTATTTTTATGTCCAAGAATAAAAAGCATAGTACAAAATGAAATATTCATAACTTCTTTAGAAAACAAACGGTGTGAAAAAGATGGTTTTTTATGAGGAGAAGAACTTTTTCTTGTTCTTGAATGTTTCCCTTCTTCGCCTCCAGGGTATGGACCATCTATTATGAAATCAAATGATTTTATTGTTTGTTCTTTCTTGAGAACAATGTCAGGCATGATGACCAGGTTTCTTTGGCATTCATTTTGGAGCTCTTTAAGTAAACGCAGAATATCAAGCATTACAAATGTCAGCATTTCTTGTTGACTGCCACATTTCTATACTTTTAAAAAGCAATCTGCAGCATCTTTTTCTCTCTTTTCGCCATTTACAAACAGCTCCGCCAATGCTACCTCGCATTGGGCAAATATTTCGCAACAGATGCCAAATTCTGAAGGTGTTCTGCAAACCGTATGTTGTGAAACTCGGGAAAGTGTACTGTTTTTTTGTTCTCTAAGATGGCAATATTTTCCAACTCAGCTGATGCCCTGTAGAATGTTGCTACGCTTTACAAATTCAAATGACAGTGCTTGAATTCAGACAATGTAGCCTTTAGATCGTCTATGACTAAATCTGATCTGTGGCCTATATACCAAAAACAAAGAGTATCTCAGCCAAGGTATTATCTTGGCTTTACCCAAAGCCCACCTGTCATGCCGGTATTCGCATTCTCGTCATCCATTGTCAAAGCAAACCATCAGCCCTTCGTTTCCGAGAATGGGCTTCTCCAAGAAAGACACATTTCATGGTTCTCTCTTTATCCTTGTAACGGGAAATATCCATGCATCTTTTCATTGTATGTATTTGGATTGCGATAATGCAAAATCTGTGAGGAAGGTTAAAACTAAAATGCATTTGAGTTCATTTTGCCTGCCAATTTTAATTGGTTTTATCACATATTTAAATTGTGAACAAAGCCAATTTTTGTTTGCTCTTATACCCTCATCATATTCTTGCATATCTATTGTCTTCTCACAAACATCAGGATCGGAATCGGAATGAAATTCTTCTCCTGACACTGGTTTTTCTCCAAATAATGTTGTTAAGGCTTCTGCATCCATTTGCATTAATGAAACTGATGGAGCATTTGCATCCAAAGATTCTTTCTCAGAATGCGACTGTTTTGTGTTGATCTCAATTCGTGGAAGTTTTGCAGCTGAATGGGATTGCTCAATATTCGCTAAAATAACAAAGAAGCAAACATGAATGATTTTTTGAGATCATCAAGTCTGTAGTCATAATTTTTGTCTGTTTTTAAATTTTTATTCATTTCTAAATTGCAACAAGGGGATCTTTTATCATTTTTCTCTTAGCGGCGAGGTTATACATTATGCTGTATTTAGTATGGATATTATAATATAAGATCACTTACTAAACAATATCTTCTGTTGCCCAGGTAAACCTGCAATCTTCATATTTTCTTTATACTGGGTCATCTGACGTTTCAAAGGCTTTGATGACATCTTGAAAAAGAAGTGCAAACTCCAACACATTAGCAACATGCCTTGTAACCCTGTTTCAATTCTTTTCATCTTTATTCCTATCATCTTGTCGCCCAATCTTCTAAATTTCTGCGTACTGGGCGCCTATTTTGCTGTACTAGACAACATTTTGTTGCCCAGTCATACAGTTGAAAAATTGTATTAAGCTACAAATGGCCTGTACCGTAAGAAACTTTACAATTTTTTCTGATCTGAAATGATTTTCATCATTTAAAGCAACTATTTTCATCAATTTTGACAAATAAACTTCAGCCAAAATGAGCTTGTGGTTTATTGTGAGTCAGTTTCCTATTGGCAGGTTCATCTGTAGTCATATGCTGCTTCCAGCTGATTTTAAGAATGGCATACTTTTATAGCAGCCATTTAGTCTCTTGGTCATTTCACTTGACATTTTCTTGATCATTCCAAGACTTGATACCTTAAAGCAATACCGACTCTAATGCAGACTTGAAGAGATCTATAACCTGGTCTTGGATGTTACATTTGAGCATCATATTTGGTTGAACTTTTTGTTCAGGGATATCCATGCAAGGGCTATCCATTTTGTTCAGGGTTATGTTATGTCTGTAATTGACTGCTCATTGGTGTTAATAATATAATAAAATATATACCTGTAAACAAGCATCCTGCCCTTTGATTGCAGCAATATGGGCAGCTGTCCACATTTCAGGAGTTGTTTCAGAATAATCAGCTCCATGCCAAAGTAACCAGTGCAAACACTGCAATACAATTTCAGAGATTTAGGGTTAAAAACCCAGAGAAACTGAAATAAGCTTTGATTTCTTACACACCTCAATAAATAAACAAAAACATTAAATTATGAAGACCTATACCTTAAATCTCAAGCTCTACAATTTAATAATATGAACAGATATGCTGCCCATGCCAGCCCCGTCCCTGGTTTGATAACATCTTACTGACCATTTAAATATATCAACAGAGTATCTGTGGCAATAGTTTCGAATATAATGTTAAATGATTCACACTTGATGTGTTCAGCATTTTCATAATCAATCAAGGCATTTTCTAATGATTTTACAAAATTTACTGCTTAAGTACCTCAAGAGCCCCATGATGTGCTGCCCAATGAAGTGGAGTAAATTTGAACTTATCATCAACATCATTTAAACTGGCTCCTTGCTGGAACATTGACTGCATTTCAATGACATTTCCATGTTTTACAGCCTCGTGAACACTGGTGTACTGAACTTTCTTTGCTGGTCAAAATAACAATGTATATATAGCTATAAATCAACATTTGATTGTTCAAGTATTATTTCATTAATCTACAATTAGCCGAATTAATATTGGTTTTAAAACTCCAGAGTTTAAACTGCTATTAATTAAATAATACTTTAAAGAAAAACTCTGAATGAGTACTTAACAAACAACATTATCTTGTGCCTGGTTAATGTTCACACTCTCACTTTAACATAATAAATAAATGGAAACAAGTGCTATTTTCTGAAATGCACAAATTGCCAAATTTACAAAAATGGTGAAGGGTTGAATTGTGTGTCAATCAATTGAATCCAAAATACAAATAAGGCATACTATATTATATCATTATTCATAATACCCCCCCCCCCCCCAAATAAATATGTGGCCTAGCCTAGCAATCAATTATTTGCAAATTAAATATTAAATTTCGCACATACATACATGGCATATTTATTTATTTCGTGACTTTTTTAATGTTCTCTTCATTGCATACTGTCAGCTTAGTTTGCTTGATTTTAGACCTGGCCAGCAGCTACAGTTACCAACTGTTCCTTTATGTGAAAGGTTGTTGTTTATAAAACACTTTTCCAAAATTTCATTTTTATCAATTGATCTATCAACTAAACAACAACGAAACAACGCTGTTGCTAGGAGACACGCGAACGAGGTCGTAATTAAATTTAAAAGTGACGCAGATATTCGTGTTTTTGTCTGAAAGTGAAAATGAGAGAAGTCATAGGTCTTAAATAAGTATCTACCAAAGTTTGGAGGGGTGTTCATTACTTCAGACCCACCTTTATCGCACGCCTACACCCTAGCACTGCTCAAAATGAATGTAGCGGCTATCAGATCTGGCAGAGCGAATCGAGACTCGGGCAACAAGTCTGGGGTTCTCCCGCCAAAAACACTGCTGCTTTAACAAAATTGCAGACTGCCCTATTGCCAAATGCGGACCGAGCACTGTTGAATGGAAATAACAGTACATGCAATCATTCGCGCTGCATTTGCATGAATTTATGATTTATGAACCGACTTTTTCACAGTCAAATAGAAACTGTCTGACCACCAAAGAAGACTGAGGAAAATGCAAATGAAAGATTCAGTTACTTTTCTGCAAGGTTTTTAAGAAGAAAAAACATTTTTAATTTAATTATTAATACTTAATTATTAAAAAGGCAATATCAACAAGATAAACAGAAGAATTTTAGCGATGCTTTTTGAGTCAAATTCGATGCTGGTGAGACAAGAAAACCCTTATATTGTGTTTTGTGGGAGGGCAGGAATGCCGCCACAATTTTGAACCGAATACTGAAGGTGGTAAAGGGGGGGGGGTCCTGATCACGGATTACGAATTATATTTAACCGAATTCACGGCTCACGCCTTAAAATTTCTAGCTTAAAATTTCCATTCAAAAAACCAGGCGGAGATATGTATATATATATATACAATATAGACATTTTACATCGCATGAATATTCATACAATGTCTCGATCTATATTCCAGTCATATTATCACTATCATTGTTACTATAGAGGTTTTAGACAACATACTCGGTATTATCAATTGTCAAACGGTATCCCTCAGGGCCGCCAAGAGGATTCTAAGGCCCTGGGGCATAAGTAGAACGGAGGCCCTTCCGAGAGGAGGGAGAAAATGTTTTGTGACCACGCCCTTGACTTTGGATTAAAACACTGCCACACCTTTAAGCAATTAATGAACCTCTTCCTTATAATGCGAATTTTCACTAGAATGTCAACCTTTATGAAAGAAACACCAGGACTCCTGATGTGTTTCCCAAATGAAAAGCAAGACCCCAGATACAACAAGATCCATACAGAAGCCTAAGTAAGAACAAGACTCATTATATGCATTGGCCTTAGGGACCGATCATAAACTAGCTGCTAGGGGAGGGGGCAGGAGGGAAAACTCGAATTTTCTCCAAACGTTTGGTTGCCCATCCTGAGTGGCTCTAAATATTTTCTGGCCCATCAGCAATTTCATGTTTGATAAAAATAACTAGCATATAATATGCTGCATTGAGAAATTTCTACCCACAAGCCACCTCAAACAAGAAATCGAATTTTGCAGTCTTGCACTTTACTGACTTTTACAGCAAGAACTGTGTAATAAGGGACAGTGCAAAGTTTATTTTTCAACGAGGCCAGTGGAGAAGTCAGTCGTTTTGTACCAGGTAAAGTTTGGCTATATGGGGCTTATGTTTTTAACATACACATATTTTCTTAAAAACATTGTTGATGTGGCACTAAGCATTAGGCATTTTATGATAGTGGGGCGTTCACGTTTTAAAATTTATTTTTAGCATGCAACGGCCCTGTGGTAAATTAAACATTGCATTGTCCCTTAATTAGCAAGTAGTTTTAGAAAGTAATTTAAAAATTTCAGCTTTTAAAAACAGAAAGCTGCATATATATATTGATGGAAAGGCCAACCTATTGTTTTGAAGAAAACCTAAATTTTGGTTATTACTGAGTATAACTTAATTGTTATTCAGTTAATTTATTCCAGTTAAGATATCAAACTTGAAATTGAAATCCAGTTTATTAAACACCCGGTACGTCCTTCATATACCAGAATTGTTGTGTTACAGGGTTTATTTTTGAAGTTGCTGCAAAAAGGGAAAAAAGAATGACATCAGAAGGGCTCATCAAGTCGTTGCACTGTGGATTAGAAAACAACGTTTTCAATTTGTTCTCGCATCTTTGTTTGATTTTGGAAATGGCTTACTGAAAACAAAGCAACTGCAGTGTTTATGTAAGGTACTGAAGTTTACTTCAAATTCAAGCCTGGTTTTAATATAGCCGTTACTTTTCTTTGGTTCCCTGCAATAGCCATCTACTATCTGCATTATGTATATCTGCATTATGTATCTATTATTACGATTTTGACATAAGGAGCGGTATTGATTTTCCTAATTTTGGCATAAGAAACAGTATCAATTTTCAATCTGTTGGCATAAGAACAATATTGATTTTTGATATTTTGGTATAGGGAAATTGCCTGTCCTGGGGAAGCTATGGTATAAGACTCATAACAAGTATAATTTTTCAATCGAATCACGGATGCAATGAAGGCTTGAAGTGACTTAATTACGGTAACCAACTTTATTAAGACAATATTTGAGAAAGAAAACAAATAAAGCAATTTATCCACGTTTTAATATCTTACCAATGACAAAATTTTAATTTACAACACTAAGTAATTTTAACTTACAATAATTTTCATTTACAGCATGTTACAGTTTAATTTTATTTAAATTTTAATATGAAACAATAGTTGCAAAAATGTCCAATTTAACGCTTCAAATACAGAAAATAAATCTTCTGAAGCCGCTTCTCTTTTTTCCCACTCTTTGAGTTCTTTGAGTTCTCTTTCGTTTTCTTCGATTGTCATTTTTAATGTCGAGTTTTCTTCTTCAATTTCATTCCTTCTCTCTTCTTCTTCGATTAGTCTTTTCTTTCCTTCATCTAAACGTACCTTCAATATCTTGTTGTTTCTTTCCATTTCATCATTTTTATCATTCTCGACAAGGACTTTTCTTTCTTTTTCTTGCAGTTCTTGGATTAAGAATCTTCTAGCTTCTGTAAACCTGAACTTTGTTTTTGAAAGTTGTGTTTTCCTTTTTGAGCATGTAGTCTTCAGTACATTTGTCTAATCTCTCAATGATTCTATCTCAAAGCTTGCAATCGTTGATTGCTTTTGCAAGTTGTTTTTCTCGTTCTGAGAAAGTTGTAACTTTCTACTCACTTTATCGAGTTTTGCGGTCAAAATACTCACTTCAACTTTCTGTTGCTGTTCTTTATCTTTGTACAAAACTTCCATTGCGACAATTATAGATTTGTGTGCTAGGTTTGTTGCTGTAAGTTGAATCTCAGCTTCTTTCAGATTTAGCTCTAATTCACAAGAATCTTCCATTTTGGAACTATTTTCTTTTGCTCTGTTTCGGAATTCTCCCTTTTTTACGTCATAATCGTGCTCCGAAACTTTCTTCATAGTTGACAAAGTTGTCAATTCGTAACCGAGCTCCAATGATTTCTTTTTATCGAATATCTACAAATAGAACAGTGTTATAAGTTGATCACGTTGAGATACAAATATGCTATAGACTAATTTGAATTCAGCGTTTATAAACAATATGCTTGAAAACAGCTCTAATTAGACTAATTAAATTTAAAAATCTAAATTATCGTTTAAGAACATAGTTATATAATGTTTTCTTACCTGGAAATATGCTTCAAATTTTGCATCTCTTGCTTTTTTGACCTCAGCAATTAATCGTGCATTCAAATCTTTGAGGTCAGTTTTCTCTTCTTCCTTATGATTTAAACGAGCTTCAATTGCTGTTATTTGCTGTTGAAACTTCTCGACTTTCTCTGCCAACAATCTTACTTGTTTACGATCTTTCATTGCGATGTTGTATTCAATGAACCAACAAAATTTACGAAATACCAATGCGTTTGTGTCATTGACTAACTATAGTAACTGTAAATATTGCTTGAAACGCTCTGGCAAATTCGCCTTTTATATGATATTTAATCATTTGATTCTGACGTCAAATAAATAAAGTTTTAATCTGACGTCAAATTCAAATTTCCCATACTAAACAGCCAAGCAACCCTTTTTGTTACATTAAAACTCGCATAAATCGGATCACATCAGACCAAGGAAAACTATCCGACGTATACACGAACTCTGACTTGTGCAAACTAATTTGAAAATAAAAACTCGGATAGGACTGTCAGGTTTGTCAAATTTTTCTGAGCTTTAGCGAATGTTTCACTTGTGCAAGTCCGACTAATGCAAGTTTGACTTTATCATTCTAGAAAAAGAAATGAGCATACACTTTGCAATTTCGAAGATGAAACCTGTCAAATTTCTTATTCTCGAAGCAATAGCCCCGAAGGCAGGCACTATGTTTATTTTGAGTGCTGAGGACATGCCACCCAGAAATGTATCAATTTTCACGATTTTGGTATAACAAATGGTATCATTTTTAAAAATGATGGTATAAGAACGGTATTGATTTTCTAGATTTTGGAATAAGGAACGGTTAAGTTTTGGAATACATTTTTGAGAAATTGGTATAAAGTCGGGTATGCATATTTGCAAAATTGGTCCAAAATCGAGTATACATTTGTGCAATGAGGATAACCTGGGTTAGTTTTAGCCATTGAAATTGTTTTAGCAGTATGGCCATGGCTGTGTGGTCGTGGATTCGAATCCAACCAAGTTCATACTTGCTGTGAAAGTGTGAGGATCGAATGAAAACCAGCTTTTTTCTTGTGATGGAATGAGGATTTTTTGCAGATTCTCTCTATGATACAGAAAAAATGAAAATGTGTTCTAACGAATCACGTTTTTTTACACAATGAATCACGTTTCACGAAATAAAATATCTTC
>JAYJMH010010705.1:0-23499 GCA_036873815.1 Phacellophora camtschatica | reverse complement strand
TTACCTTAGATTTATCATGTAGCATTATTTTATAACATATATATTGTAATTAAACTATTTGAATAACATGAAATTGAGAATTGAGATGGTGCGCAGAAACGCGCTAATCTTTCAAAGCACTTCGCGGAATTTCAGAAAAAATACAGCCAAACCCCGTTATAACGTCATCAATTGATTCTGAAAAATATTAGCGTGTAAAATGAGAGTGGCGTTGGCGTTATATCAAACGTGCTCGCGTTCATATTTTCAGCATAAGGGAATAAACGGAAATAAATCCAGCTCATCGCCACCAAAGGTGGCCAAACGGAAAGGTTTTCAGTTCGTTTAGCAGCGAGGTTTTGGTTTGGTAGAGAGGTACGGAATGTTAAATGTGTGAACCTCTTCTTCGAAAAAGAAAATTGAACAAAAATGTATGTCAATCAACCGTAAAATCCATTGTATTCTAATCGAAAATTCATTATTGGTCAATAATTGACCAATCAACATAATCTTTTGCACTGCTTTTGTTTCCGTAATCGAATCCGTAAAAGTAATGAAATTAGTTGGTTTTTTGTTTTTGAAAATTGGTGTAACATTTCATTAACATGGCGTATTGTGTAGCCTTTCTGCATGGTGTATTGTTTACCATTTTAACAAGGAAGCGTTTTTCAAAACGGATCAAAGCCATTTTGAAAAGGCATGCAATTTCGGTCCTTGCAAACAAAACTCTCAAAAACATTTTGCCATGGTTATTCTCCAAATAAAATAAAATTTGAAATCTAAAATAAGTTCTAAAATTCATAAAATGTGGTAAAGGGTAAACTCTTCCTTCGAACTCTTGGATAAAATTACATTACTCTCGGGAATTTCCGACTTTTCGACTCTCTCTTTGAAAGCGGAATTTCAGCAAAAATCTTTGTTTTATCAAAAAAATGTTATTCTATTCAAGTAAATTCAAAGAATCAATGCACTACAAAGTGCCAAATTTATGACTTGAGAGTGAGCAATCTCATTTTTGGTGTCAAGAAACAACATCGCGCAATTAATTCACTGGCAATTCATTTGTGGGGATCAAAAAGAGTAAATTGCTAAAATTGCCCGGATCAGATTCTTTACAAAAAGAGGTGTTGATATTTTAGCTGTTGCTATTACTACTCTAAAAATAGCTTCAAATTCTATTAATTTTGCACAGCAATTGAACATTGCTAAATGAAATAATCCCATGAAATGTCCAAAGACAAAGAAGCTTTTCAATCTGATTAGATGCCTGTGTATAGATGTGGCACCAATCTGTTTTTACATTTGTTGATTCTCTTTTATTTAATGAGTTTCTAAAAAGTTGAAAATATCTTTTGTGTAGTTGCTTGATGTTTTTTTCAAGAGTACTTGCGAAGCTCACATTGCCAATTTCTCAACTCACAAGCATTAATTTTGGAGCTTGGCATTCATTCATTCATTCATTCATTCATTCATTCATTCATTCATTCATTCTTTCATTCATTCATTCATTCTTTCATTCATTCATTCATTCATTCATTCATTCATTCATTCAAATAACAATTTATCGTAAAAATTGTTCATGTATCGAGTTCTTGCGAGTTTTTGCTGTAACAGAAATAGTAACCTAACTTGGTTTTCTTTTTACAATATGCAATAAATTCCGCTTCACGTGTATTTGATTTCTTAGAATAGACCGTAAAATCAGCCCATATTATGGCTGAAAATTCAAAGGAACAACTTCCTAATTCATCTTGGTGATTCATATTTTCGTCGAGAGCAACATAAACTTTTATGTGAGTGAATAGTAAGTTGTCAAAAATAATAATTTCACAAACAAGGTTTGTGAGGTTGAAAGGCCGAGGTTTGGCAGTACTACTACACATGTTATGTATGTGTAAATACTGAAAAATTACATTCTGTATTTGGCTCCTATAACAACAACAATAACAACAACAAACATAGACCGTGCGCAACCTCGTACCCAGGGCAACTTCATACAATACCCCTGGCTGTTATGCGTTTTCATTGGCTTATGAGAAACAAGCATGGAAATCAACATTCGACAGAGTCTTGAGAGATTCCAAAATTTAAATATGAAGAACGGACAGCCATAATAGAATTCGAAAAAAATGAATTCTTTTGACGAGGAATAAATTTACGACCTCACAAAAAATTACGCAAAATTTGCAGTAGAAGGTGTATTTCTTCTGAATGAAATAGCCCTGGGTTGGACCGTGCGAAGTAAAAGAAACTGCATACCATTTTTTTTAGAAAATTGATAGAAGTACAAAAGAATGAAAAATAAACTGAGAGATTGTTACGTTTACCTGTCTTCAACTTTAATCATTTTTGATGGATTGAATTTTCCGCCAGCAAGCTTTTGAGCTCTGAAATTTTCATAATGTATTTCCTGTGTGACATCTTTTAAGTCTTGCATGTGTGTCCTTGTAATGTAAAGATAATGAATAAGAAACATGCAGACAAACATTGACATTCACTTGTAGATTTGTTTACATTTGCAATAGCCAATCGATTCTCAGTAACTACGATCACGTGACAAGAATCCTGTGATGCGATAGGTTAACCTTTTCACCCCCGGGAAGGACCATATGGTCTATTGACAAACAACGCATAATGTCGTATTTTCAGGAAGCAAATTAATTCAATATTATTAATTTCAGATATCTCAACATAAGTTTGTAAGTTTAGCGCTACCTCCAGCAAT
The DNA here is from genome assembly GCA_036873815.1 of Phacellophora camtschatica. NCBI lineage: Eukaryota > Metazoa > Cnidaria > Scyphozoa > Semaeostomeae > Ulmaridae > Phacellophora > Phacellophora camtschatica. The sequence continues at coordinate 20,795 of JAYJMH010010705.1, read as the reverse complement.
TCAATTCAATTCAATTCAATTTTATTTGCAGAATACAATCTTACTACATGATAATGATATAAAAGAATAAAAAATTTGTATTCTACGCGATCTAAGGGAAGCAGAGCTTATCTAGCCTAGGCAGCAAAATAAAACTTGCATAGGATCTGCCTGGTTAGCAGAAATGATGATCATAGTGACCTTGGCAAAATGATCATGTGCTCAGAAGAGAAATGTCTTCTTCTAAAGGTTCTTGCCAAAAGTCTTGGAACAATAAGATACATTTGCATACTCATTCTAAGATGTTATCCCATGGGTAGTTAGAAGCCGCAGTTATATGCGGTTGCTTTTGCAAAATGACGTTTTATAAAAGATACAGTATTCAACTGCGGCGTCTAACTACCCATGGTTATCCCTTTCCAACTGAACAATGTTGTTCTACCACAAGTTTACGGTGCTCATGGTGGAAAACGCGATTGTTTCTGATTGGTGGAAAGTCTGGAAATACGACAACATTGCTTTGAGGGGAGTTTTGTTACGTGAGTGAGTGGTTGTATTTAACGTGCCGGCCTGCGAAAGTCTCGAGATGACCTGTTTCCAGCAGGGAACACGGGTGAACATGCCGCTTCCGGGCATGGGACCGCTGGCTTAAGGTCCCCTCCGAAGGACGAGGAAACGAGCTGGTCAGTTGCCTGGAAGGTTACCGATCCAAGTGTTGACCCGCCTAGAGCATGCTTAACTTCAGTGATCTGACGGGATGACAACTCGCTTCCTCGCGGTTGTCATGGTCTGGAAAAGAAGACTTTTATGATTATTTTAAGATTACAAGATGTTCCAAGAACCTTTGGCAAGCACTGTATTTTCATTTTTGCACTCAGAAGCGTGTTTCTGATAGTTGAATATATATTAAGTTATAGCGAGGTAGTTTCATGTTTCATAATAAACCATTCTGTTCACACTTATAAACACATTAAATATATATATATGTAAATTCTCATAAATTTTCGCCGCTCATCGACATCCTCATCAGTGAGTGATTATATCATAGCAATATATATCAATAATGTTGAATGCTACCAAAAAGTATAAGAAAAAGCATTTTAGAAGACCTATTTGATATGTAATAAGTGTTCATAGTAAGTGGCATCAAATAAAACAAAGGTGTTTACCTAATAAGCATATTTCGTAACATTGTAAAATCACAATGATCTGGATCTTCAACTGAAAAAAAGTTGCAAGCAACAATTACTGCCAGCGCGAAAATATTAATAATTACAGCATGTTGAAAAAACTGAGAGAAAACAAACAAATAACCGTGAAGGCAGTATGAAGTTGATGAATTTCAAAAGTCATGGCATTATATGAAAACAATTTACTGGATTTCAAACAAACAAACAAACAAACAATGAAAGCGAACAATGAAACGAACAGTCACAAACGTAACAAGTCATCTCTCTCAATTATCGAATCAAAGTAATTATCTAAATCAAAGCAATTATTGAAATCTAAGTCAGTTTCTTACGAAACACTGCCGAAATATCATTTAAAAAATCCGTATCAGTAAAATAACTGTTGTGTCCCATGGTAAAATGGTTGTAATGAGGAGATTTAAATCGAGTTCAATCGCGAGTACTCGCGAATTCAAGTGCGAGTACTCGCGAATTCAAGTGCGAGTACACGCGAGTACTGGGTTTTCATGTGCACTCCAAAAGCAATTTTGCAACTGAAATAAAAATCTTTGCAAACCAAAAGCACGATTTGTGAATTAGGCCTTCTTGCTAATGCTACAGCTAGCTGTTAACATGGCTAAGGGAAGTGTTTCGGGTGGTGAGTTGCAGCCCAGGGGAGGTAGTACAATCTAACTTGGGTAGGGGGGACATCCGAAAAAATCTTGAGCTGGCCAAAAATCATGGAACGAAAACGCAAACTCAAAAATATAAAGAATGGCGCATGTGATGATGTAATTTTAATTATAGCGACTTTAACTATATAACAATTCTAACTACCGTAAATCCTTGAATTAGCCGTCGTCGGTCGGTCGTACCATCAGATTGGAATCAAGCTGACCATATGCTTCTGACGCATGCGCTCTCGAAGCAATGAAGACAATTTATTGCGCTTCTCAAAGTCTTCTATTCCGAATGAGGACAAAAAAATAATCTCTTTCACGCTACAGGTTCAAAAAACGTTCTAACGTCTTAGCTTTCTCAAGTTTATCATTAAAATGTCAAATTCATTCGTAACCATTATCGTACTCGTAGTTGATGAATCTAACCCTAATCTAATCTAATCCAATGAATCTAAATTAATCTATTCTTCAAGCCACATTCCCTCGACGAAATGTAATTACTTACTGTCCACCAATCCCCATGGGTATGTCCTTCCTCTTACTCTGCGGCCACGGACTTCAGTGACAGAATTACTTCCAATAACAGCAAAAGGAATACCAGCTTTCAAGTCTTTATTAATTTGAATAAATTCGTCGTCGTCTTCCTCCTCGTCTGCTTCAGGAAATTGATATATCTGAATGTTGTGTCCTTGAATTTCTTTCAAAACCTATAAAATATACATACATTCAAAACTAAGTTTTCTTTCAAAAACGATGCAACACAAATTTTTAGATCATCAGTCTTAATTTTCGCTGGAACAGATGTGCATTTATTCCGTATCTGGAAGTATTTCCATGCATTTTTCTTGCTAAAGCTATTTTCAAAAGCCTCCCAAAACTGTTTATTTTGCCGTTTTAAAAATAAAGATTTTGTTAAATTTGTACTCATTGTGTGTTTGATGTAACTCGAAATTATGTAACATTTTGTCAGGATGGAATTGAACATCTAACCGTGTGACCTATGGCTGCCCATATGTAGCAAAATTCAATCAGTTTTTTCTATTTAAATTCAATTTCGATTTTCCATTCAATTTAAAATTTCTATTTGATTTAATCATAATTCAATTTAAATTTAAAATGTTTATTTAAATTTAAAGCATGTATTCAATTTAAAAGTTTCGTCTAAATTTAAAACATTCATTCAATTTAAAACATTCATTTAAATTTAAAACGTTCATTTAAAACATTCATTTAAAAATGAATTTAGTTCCAACCCCCAAAAGTGCGCAGAAAAGACATGTGTTTTCGCCAGATTGCGTAAAAAGATGGTGGACAGTAGCAAAATAGAAGAAGCTGCAAAACTTCTTTAAGAAGCTTCGAAAATTTTGTTATCTGGCACAGAAAATGAAGAGAAAACGGGCCCATCTTTTAGCAGACAACTAAACCCTAAAATTTATCAATTTTTCAAAATACCCAAAACTTTACAAGAAAGAGAAAATAGATATATACAATAATGATTAATGATTGATTTCAACAAAAAGAAAATCCAATTTATGATCTTCCCAAAAAGGATATCCTAAGATTTTTCTTATGCCTGAAAAAAACTGTTCTTAAATATGGCACATCCCGTACTGGTATATATGGTAATTACCTTTTCCCCCGGGGTTGAAAATATTTCTTCAAATAGAATAACTGCTTCTGAAGCAGATCAGCAGATACAGGAAAACATGTTAATACACAGAATGAATTATTAAAATCATTAAACTAATTTAGCTAATCTAATTTTTTGCACATGTTTAGATGTTTACTTACTCTCTCTTTCAATCGTTTTACTTCTTTCGACGTCAAAGTATCTGCTTTTGCTATTACAGGAACAATGTTTACTTTATCGTGGAGAGCCTTCATAACAACTACATCTAGGGGCTTTAACCTAAAAAATAATATTACTAATATTAATAAAATTTCTAATTTTATAAAGTCATGCAACACATACATATACCTGGTGAGTCAAAAAAAGTTGTGACGTTTGTGGGTATTTAAATTGGTGATAACTTATTCCGAATACGGAAAACTTACAACTGTAGATGAGATGTAAAATTGGCTATAAACAATTACGTGATAAAAATAGCACATTTAGAGTCCCCTCACATGAGAAATTTCAGATCGGTCTGAACTCAGGTCGACCTGAAACTCAATTTAGTCTGCCCTTTGAGTGCTCACACGAGAGAGGGCGAAATAAAACTCAGAACGATCTGTTCAGGTCGGTCTGAAATTTCAGGTTCACTTGAAATTTGCATGTAAGCAATTGTTTTTCAAGTCGGGGCGAACAGAGTTTGTAAAACAAAAGTAAATGGCATTCTGGGATAGATGTCGCAAATTTGGCGCCAATGTTTATCCTTTCTTTTGTGAAATGCGCATGTGCAGAGCAGAATAAGTGAGTTTAGCTATACCTCAGATCGGTTGAAAATGTTCATATAAGCGGGCAACAAATTGGTAGGCACCATCAAATTTCAATCAAGTGAAGTCAAGTACAGTAAATATCAAGTCAAGTACAGTAAATATCAAGTCAAGTACAGTAAATATCAAGTCAAGTACAGTAATAAATTGTTGTATTTTTATGAATAAACATTCATTATTCTGGCCTCTTACGATTTCGTAGTAAAAAGTGCAAAATATTTTGATTCTTAAAAAATAAAAAATAGTTTTTAGGCTGTTGGCAATCACGGACCATCCCAACTCCCTGCTGTAAATATAATCTAGTTGAACCCCGCTATCTCTAACTCTCAAGGAGAATGAGAGTCAACAAAAACAAAATCAACATTGAAAGCTCTGAGGAGAATAGAGGCTTCGAGTTATGTTAAAATAAACTACTCAGTACTTACCCGTGACCAATGGGATTAATAAAATATAAACAACAATGAACCCTGTTGTCTACAATGTTTCTTCTATTCAAGCCAGATTCGTCAGTGAGATAAGATTCGTATTGTCTGTTCACATAACTTACAATAGCATCCCAACTACAAAACAAAGAAAAAAATAGCCTTTCAAGGAATTTTGAAATTGCCATGGCAAAAATTAAAATCAAGAACGTTTGATGAGAAATACCATGCGTACTTTAAATGTTGCTGGCCAAGGGTGAACTTAATAGGTTTCAAGGAAGGGAATGCGGTTGTTATGGTTTTTTTAAATTCCATGAGGGGAGCAGAGGTTTTTATCTTAATTTCAGAACAGTGTCATATTTTTCTGAATTTTCAAGACAGGGTATAGTTAACAACGACACGAAGCAAAACTGTTTCCAGTTATTTTTTTGACCTGTTGGCACATGAAGTTACCTGGTTTCATATTAACTTATTCATTCCTGATAGACTGGATATCATTTAACTAACAGCTGAATTCCATTGAAGTAACAGCTGCACTAAACGAAATTTCATGATGGGTATTCTTTAAAGTCAAACGATTCCAGAGTGGGTCTGAATTTTTATTCTGGCCAGACACATCCCTGCATTTATATATGTAATCCCCTTATAAATAACATTTACAGGGTGTTTCAAAAGACTCGTTCTCTGTTTGTTTAAAAATTTCAAGGACTTTTTGAAAACTGCACATACCGTGTTACCATGTTAATCTGCAGATTCTAACTTAGAGTTTGATGGAATCCTTCAAAATTCCGTCATAAGATCACTAAGTTACGAGTCTCGACAGTTAAAACATGTCTAAGGAGTAAAACCAGACGATCGCAAATTTTTTTCATATTTTATAGCGAGAACAAGCTGTCAAACGGAACGCTCTAATGTCATTATCTTCGTTAAAAAGTATACATTACAACCTGCGCCACAGCCTGCGGATTTCTCGTAAGCGGCACCAAGGGAATGGAAATGTGGTCGAAGGCAACATTACACATAACATTATACAAGCACACATTAACTGTATGTGTGTGATTATTGCAAATATGAAATTTTTTTCAACAAATAGAAATGTTCCAAATCTATTATAAGTTTAATCAGTGAGTAAATGAAAAAAATCTGTTACTGCTTCTGTGGGGAAGTAAAATCAGCGAAGGAAAATAAATAAGTGGATATATCAGGACCATTGAGTAATTGGTATCTTCTGATGGAAACTCCCATGGGGTACTTCCTACAATTAGCAAAGTGGTCAATGCCAAAAATTAAAGTAAATAAAAAAATCGCAGATCGCAAAATTTTACAAATTTTGTCACTGTAGCCAAGTCAAGTCTGAAACGGCAAGTCACTCTCATTGTGAAATGTTTCACAACAGTACAAAACAAACACGGGATAAAATCTGTGCATAAAATGTATATGGTTACATTTGCGAACTTGGGCCTACTGTGTCTGTTCCTGTGTATTGTTTATAATTTTAGACTAAACGTGGTACAAACCAGAGTGCTGCTACGCAAAATAACGTGTGGTAGCACTGGTACAAAATGACAACTGAATAATAAAATCTTCAAGAAATATCTCTATACAACTGCTGCGCAGCAATCAAGTTTTTCAAGTTTTTATTACACTTTCTTCATTTAAATACACACCAATCAAATAAAATATAGACATGGAGCAAGTCTAGCATGATAACAAGTCTCACAAAATGTTTTCAAAACAAGCAGAGTAAATTTTAATCTATTGTGAATCTAATGTGAATCATTCCTTTAACAAAATGCGTCTTTGTTATCAATCAAAGAGTCAAAGAAACAAAGAATTTGACGCAAGCTGCTTGCATCATTTCGCTTAAAGTAAAAGTAAATCAAGCTGCTTAAAGTAAATTTTAAATAGAATACCGTGTGCATCAATCATACTCGTTTGAAAACTAGATTAATTATTCAGTATACCTTTTATCGCTGTTGACTGCATCACCAAATCCGGGGGTATCTACAACTGTCAGTTTTAATCGTACTCCTTTCTCTTCGATGTCTATTGTCGAGGTTTGAATTTCGATCGTTTTTTTTATTCGTTCTGCAATAGTAGTAGATTGAAATCAACATGAAGAAACATCTCAAGCAAAATTCACGTGATAACTTTAGCATCTATGCAGGGGTCATAAACCTCTGGGACCGGACGTCGCAGGCACAACGCTTTATACAGGTTATTTGACCCCTGCATCTATGCATGCAACTTTTGACATTTAAAAATTCGTAACACTACCCCCTGATTACAAAGCGTAACAGCAAAGTATGAACATAAATTGACTAAGCAATATGATCCTATTCTTGCATAAAAAGTTTAGAACCCAATTTTAAAAAGCAATTCAATTTTGAAAATGTTAATTCTTACTTTTTAAATACTCTAAGTAAGTTAATTCCCAATTTAAAAAAAAATTAACTTGGGTCTATTACAATTCTCTGTTCTATGTTTTCCTTCATTTTCTATTACACACCCCCATTCACACGGACATTTAAACCGGTTTAAAAGTGGTGCAAATTCCCCTAGTGTAGCAAAACACCTCTTCACACTAGTTGAATTTATATTTCCAAGATGATAGATGCTAGCTCCACAGCTACTAGGTCACTCTCATGGTAGGAAAAAAATAGAAAAGTATTCATCGGAAAAATAGGGACAATTTGATAACAATCAAAACGAGGAAATAAAAAATGTTTCAATGACAATGTTAATCAGACAGAAAACATTCACGCTGTCTTTAAAATTGTAGCTCATCTTCGTCGTCAATTAAATTCCTTTTCTGCCAAAAGTCGGTGTCCAAATTTTCTTACGACATTAGTTTTAAAATATTTTAAAATGAAATGTGTATCAATAACATGCGAATTTTATAAAATGGCGTACCACTTTAAGCTCTTTAAGTCTGAAGGAATACAGAAAATCTATTTAAATTCAAAAATATATTAAAATACCTGTAGCTGTGGGAACGATTCTACCACTGTACAAATTTGTCAAAAAAAGACTATCCACTAATGTTGATTTCCCAAGACCTGATTCACCTGCAAAATATCAATAGTTAATGTGTTATGTAAGCATATAGTATATGTATGAAGTATGAATGAAGTATGTATGAAGTATGTACGAAGTATTGAATCAAGTGTGTATGAAGTATGTACGAAGTATGTATGAAGTATGTATGAAGTATGAATGAAGTATGTACGAAATATGTGGGGAGTATGTATGAAGTATGTATGAAGTATGTACGAAGTATTGAATCAAGTGTGTATGAAGTATGTACGAAGTATGTATGAAATATGTATGAAGTATGTATGAAGTATGAATGAAGTATGTATGAAATATGTATGAAGTATGTATGAAGTATGTATGAAGTATTGAATCAAGTGTGTATGAAGTATGTACGAAGTATGAATGAAGTATGAATGAAGTATGTACGAAATATGTATGAAGTATGCATGAAGTATGTATGAAGTATGAATGAAGTATGAATGAAATATGAATGAAGTACGAATGAAATATGTATGTATAAAAAATGAATGTGTACAAAAATGTAAGAAATATGTATGTTTGTAAGCAAATATCACTCTGAAGAAAACACCAAGTCCGAAAGGCATCAGCTTTTAAAATTGAAGGTGCTTCTTGCCATCTTATTCTTCAAGTTTTGTTACCATCTTATTCAAAATTCTTTGTTGTTACCAATCTTACATCTTTTCCATGGTTATGTAGATAAAGGACCACATAAATAAGAGCATGCATTTCAATGTATTTTGGTAGTACCTTAAAATTTGTGATTTTTGCGTTTTCATGAGCAAATGAGCAACCTGGTTTTAGTGCACACTGTTAAACCTCAAATCATATTTATCTTTTTGTTCATTTCAGATGGCTACCATCATGCGAGATAGTATGCTTGCTAAGACAATAGTATCCTAGGTGTGCTCACAAAGTATGATAGTATGCACACAAAGACAAAGCACGATGATAGGATCCTCACAGAGGCAAAGTACGACAGTATACTCATGAGATTTAAGAAACGCGAGTTATTGTTTCATGATCCTTTGTATCCCTATGCTCTAGGGTGACCCAAAAACAAAGGGTAAGGATTTGACGGACTGTAGTGAGTAGAATATAACTTAAATAGCTCCCAAATGTTTTCGTAGTAATTCACTGATAGTTAACTTATCGATCGATACCTTATTTGGCATTATTGGTTACTTATGAGCCGAGATATTCATCTTCAAATCTCAAAGTTACTACGAAAACATTTGCCGCCATTAAAGTTATATTTTATTCACAGTCCGCCAAATGCCTAATAGTTTTTTGGGTCCCTCGGTACTGTAGGGAACGGGGCTAAAGGGCTAAAGTATCTCTTTGAAATGTCGAAAGATGCAAACATAACATGTATCAACAACTGATTGTTCATGAACATGCAGAACACGAGAAGTAAATCCATATATTAGAGAAAATAAATTGTCACATCGCATAAAAACATATAGAAAACGTACCGACGACCATCAATGTAAATTCGAATCCCTTCTTGACTGATTTACGATGAACTTGATTGGGCAAGTTAGCAAATCCAACATAATTGTTTGGTTCCTGGAAACAAAATGGAATGGATATTAGTAAAAGTAAATAAGTGTCGTTATAATCGTATAATAGGAAAGTTTAGATTCGGGGAGAGTTCAGGTGCAAATAAAAAGTTCGAAATTGCACCCAAAAAGCGGCTTTGCAAAAAAATCACGTTCTATCTTTGCAATGTGGAAGTCTTCACGCAGGCATAAATATGGAAGGCTCTTCATAGATTAGGCCTTCAGGTATGCATTGCAAAGAGGCTAAGAGGGAATATTAATTCCAAATGATGAATCGGAATAGTAGGGACTGGTGTAGCTAGTACAATGGGGGTAACAATGCGGTATTTTATGGCCTTGGGTATGAGGTTGGAACTTCACGCATTTGTACACCCTGCACTCTTGAAGTAGGTGAAGACGATTTCCATTTCTTTTGTTGACATTATATCATCAATGGAGTGTGCAACTATCCTTGCTTTATCCAATTCTTGAAAGAAGCATTTGATTTACACGACAATGTTAGTGCCCATGCAATCACTCATGTTATATTATTATTATTTCCAGATATATTACATGCCGTTTTATCGTTCAGTTATTGTTAAGTATGTAGGTGCTAGTTTTTCATGTTTTTACATTCCTGTATTAGGTAGCAAAGCATTGGATTGTTATAAGAAAAAGTAATCCATAACATGCAGCACGAACATTTTCCGATTAATTTAATTTTGTTTAGTTCATTCGACAAAAAGATGTGTAAACTGATAATTAATCAATTGGAAGGTGTAATATTGAAAATGCGTAATGCTTCTGAATGTTGTCATTCCTCAAATTGTAACAACTTTCAAAATTGTTAACAACTTTCGATATTTTTTACCATAATTCATTTCGTTTTAAAAAATAGCAAACTATGGGCCCGGGTCGGTGACCCTTTTGACCTTGACCCCTCTCCTCAGCGCTAAGCCCAGACTGGCTATGGTAAAACCTCACAAGGTAAAACCTCACTTGTTTTTAAAATTGTGATTAGAGTCAAAGGAAAAAAAAAGGTAGAGTCAAAAATCGAGCATTTATGAGCTCAGCCCAAGGCAGCCACAGCTAAAATAGATCTCACATACGCTTTGGTGGTGTCTCGCCTAGCCGAGGAAACAAACAAATAGTTCTGCATTATCTGAAAACATCCATATGTAATTAGAAACAACCATTGATATATATGATGTGGCCACAAAATTCTGCTTGCCAGCTATTTTATCGATACAAAAATCTGTACACACCACTAAACACAAAATATCATTTGTAAACCACTAAACGCATTAAATGTAAAAAAGCCCATTTGGATTTAACAGCTTTCAGATGTACAAAACTTATTATAAGGAGAAATACGCTTAAAAGGTTTTTATAATTATTCAAAGGGAAAGGGTATACAATAACAGGAAACAGCAAAGTGAGGCAAGCGCCAGATTTACATCACAGACTGTAACTTTGAAATTCCTCATGTTCTTGATGTTATACAGTAAGTACCGGAGGAAGGTGCACAAAAGGTGGACTAACTACATTTTAAGTATGGCGCAGTGGCCAATGGGGCGTCATTTATTTATATCAAAATTCCAAGATAAAAAAAGCCCTATTTCATCCCGCTATCTATCATATCCTAGGTGAGGCAAATGCGTCTCTGTTTTTCATGATTAACCTCGTTCAGTTGAATGCCTAGCCTGGTAATACAAGAGCACAGATTCTGGACTTGGCTATCCTAACTTTTTGGGATAAATTGGCTATCCTAACTATTGTCGAAATTCGACTTTGTTGTTATTCGAAGTTCGAATTACGAGGCGCAAAATCCTCAGAATTTTTTCTTAATTTTTAAGAATCTTAATCATTAATACTTAATCATTATAAATGCAACAAGTCTACTGAATGCCCCTGGACAAATTTCTGTATGTTAGCAGCAACTAAACAAAATTACAAAGTTGGGTTTTGCGTAAGGTTCAAAATTCCAGAAAGGACTTCATAAATCTCAGCATACGCATCCCCGGACATATGGATAGCAAATTAGCTCCCCTCCATCCTGGGCAGTCTGTTCTTTATTATAATTTTTTATTCAAGTTGAGGCTGGAAGTTGGTAAGTCTTCTCATCAATTTTTGCGAATTTTGTTTTTATGAGGTGCTTTCTTAGGTATCAAAATAATTTACCAAAATCTCAGTCTGGAGTAAGGCGTTTCTTATGAAAAATGTGCAGTCGATATAATAGCGTGTTGTAATATAATTCAAACAAATTCTTTAGTCTATGAAATTTAAAGCCTGTTTGCACGACACGATGAGCCTGTTTGCATGACACGATGAGCCTGTTTGCATGACACGATGAGCCAGCTCGGCTAGTCGTAAGTGAGCTGACTTCAGCTTGCATTTGCGTTGAGGAATTTCATTTTCGATTTCATCTCAATCGACCTAGACTTGCCCAAGTCCATTTCGTGCCAAATCACAAATTTTCCTTTCGTACTCAATATTTCGAGGCAATGCCCTATTTTGGGAGTACTTTTATAGCATTCCCTCAATATGGCATTGCCTCGATATATTGAGTATGAAATAAAAATTTGTGATTTGGCACGAAATGGACTTGGGGCAAGTCTACAATCGACCAGGCTAGACTTTCGAATGCACACGATAGCAACGACGCGCTTGCGGAGAAGGAGCAATTCAAGGCGACCTTGCAGGACTCGTGTAAACGCAAGTAAAATCAAGAAAGGAATGCATTGTTTGGTTAGATCCCCCTCGGGTAAAATCCGTCAAAATTTCCCCGAATCTCAACTAACCGACCCGGCCCACCTAATGTAGTAATCGAACAGAATAATTACTTAGGAAAGTTATAGTTTGCTCCGATCTAGCTTGAGAAAGCTAGGCCTAAAAACTTCAAGAAACGCACATTAAAATATCAGCAGCTTCAAACATGACCAACCAAAATCAACAATAAAAAAGAAACAAAGAAACGAACACAAATTACACGCATTTTGTTTTTTTAAATCTCCTAAAATATTTATTTGATATTTATCTCCTAAAATCGAAGAATACTAAGAACTCTCGAAGCTAAGAAACTCCACTTGTTACTAAACGTTCTTTTTCACATTAAATGATATCTTGTGTTATCCAACAACAGAAATAAGCTGAAACCTAATTTCAGAGGTATATCGAACCGATTAGACCTACATTACCTGTTATTCTATAAAATGGTTTACAATCAAAAACAGATTCCTTGTCCCCAAGAATTTACTAGCGTCTAGCAAAGAAACTTTTCAGAAACTGTTATTACTCAAATCAACCAAAAATTAGTACCAAGGATTGAGCTTAGTTTCTTATAAACAAAAAAGCATGTATGCAGCTGCATCTGTTTTCAAATGTCTAAAATGAGATAAAATGCGTACTAAACTATAATAAAATAATCATACCATGGTTCTTTCCTCAGATAAAATCATCACGAATAAACTCTTCCTTCCTGAGCAACTAGAACCAGAAAGTATTCAAGACCACAATGATTTAAAACCAAACACGATAAAATACGACAGACCGTGCTATGGGTTTGTGGGTTTATTTGATGATATACACTTCATAGGATCAGGTCATCAGGAAACATAAGGAATTTACAATAGGAAAAGCGAATCAAGTTAGTTGCCAACCAAAACAAGAAACATATTTCTAAAAAACCGCTTTTCTCGTGACAAGAACAGATTTAAAAAACATGGGTGAATGCAGCAAGCGCAAATCTAAAATAACTTGTACGCAATTGGACAGAGCATGCGCAGTTTCAAAAAGCATGAAAAGTATGAACAATTTAAATTTTTATTTTCAATTTTGTTTTCAATTTCATAATGATAACTTGCTACATTATTGAGCATCGTTATATGTATAATATGTATAACAACTAAGATATTAACAAATAATATGTATAACAACTAAGAAATAAATAAAATAATAATACAAATTGAATTAAAATACAGACTTGATCAAAAGTTTAAAATGCAATTAAGCAAAATATGCGTAAGTTTTAAAAAACAAAATAATTCTCACGTGGAAGTATGAACAGGCAGATTTGATCAGGGACCAAACGAAAACATGACTGCTCAAAAGTTTGAAATGCAATTAGGCAGAATATGCAAAGTTTCAAAAAGCGAAAAACTGCTCATGTGAAAGTATGAACCAGATTCGATCTAGGACCAAAAGAAAACATGGCTGCTCAAAAGTTTGAAATGCAATTAGGCAGAGCATGCGCAGTTTCAAAAAGCGAAAAACTGCTGATGTATGTGGAAGTATGAACAGGCAGACTTGATCTGGGACCAAAAGAAAACATGGCTGTTCAAAAGTTTGAAACGCAAATAACTGTATATAAATCAATTTATTTCTTGTTGTATGGTATTTGCTCTTGAAAATCAAAAATGGAGTGGGTTGGTCGTTATTCTTATCATGAGATTCTAGCAAAAGATAAATTTTAAAAAGCATTTCTTGTGATGCTAGTGTCCCAGTTCCGCATAGCCCACTTGGCCAAGATCGGTGTAATGGTCGGCCTTACATTTTGAAATTGTGCTCGTATATGTCTAATGTTAGCTACGGTGCCCGCTTATTTTCGACTTCAAAAACCTCTTCTCAAGAACATTGAAAACTAGCGTGGTTGAGTCAAAGATATGTGTCAAAGATATTAACCCATTAACATTTCCTCACCTTAAATGTATTATTTTGCGAGGTTACACAAGCGGTGAAACCAAAAACCGACATTCCATTTAACATCCTGTAACTCAAAATTAATATCCAATAAAATGAAGGGTTGTTACGATTTAAATTACTTGACTAAATGCAATTAAACAAATTTCAAATTTTAGTTCAAACGTGGACAGGAACATTAGGCTGCATATATATTTTACAACAAAATGAAAAGAAGGGGACACAACTCTTGCCTGAGAGGGCACGACTTTTACCTGAGGGAATTTTTTCCTTCTGTCTAGCAGGGCAAAAAAAAAACAAAATAGCAACCTAGAAATTGCACTTCGTGCCATAAAAAAGGCATTCACAAAACCCTAGGGGCGTGGTGCCCCTTGCAGGGCCGTTGAGAGGCATCTCGGGCCCTGGAGTGATTTTACAACAGGGCTCTACGATGCGGTATAAGTTTTTTGAGGCCATGCCAATATAGCTACCAGAAAATGCCCTATTTTACAGAATAATGATATGAACAATTTGCTGCATGTATGTATAAATCAATGATACATTTTATGTCAATAAAAATATGAAATTCTCGACACTCCTTGATGGGCAATCATAAACTGACTTTTCAAAGGGCCCAAACAAGCAACTTTGTGGGATCATAACAATATAATCAATATTTAAATATAACATTTTAAGAGGCATCTCGGGCTTCTTAGGAGCATGACAAGTAATAATCAACATATAGGTACAAACTTTTTATGGGCCCCCTTCGGCCCTAGACTGTCTACACAGTCAATCTATTTTCACTGTTGTTGTTGTTGTTGTTGTTGATAGCCAGCTTAGCAACATATCAGTGCAAGGAGCAGGAGACTGTTAGCCAGTCTATTCCGGTCCCATGCCCCAGGCCTTTTAAATTTCTACCCCCTTTCTCAATGCTCCTGCATATCTGAGGATAGACTTGCCACTTTTAAGGCGAGACTTTGACAAAAATGTCTTTATTAAGAAACCAATTTCTAAATAATAGTTGTTACCTTTGCTACTTTGTCTGTAGTCTCTTTATTATCTGCAAAAAAACATCACTGTTCAGACTTAAAATTCAAAATCATTTCCTTCAATATACACATTGTTTCCAATTTAACATTGCACTAGGAAGCACTCACACTGAGAAATAACAAAATGCTTGAGAAAAACTATTGAATCATTAATCATTAAGTAAACATATTGCGCAAAATAATCTTATGAACTTTTGAATAAATTACAGAATCACTAAAAAAAGTTAACTTTTGTTGTTTTTATACCAGGTGACCCAAACAAGACCTTCCTCCTACTTGATAGGTTATATGAAATCAGGTGATTGACCAATTGAAACGATTCAAACATTGTTTTAAAGCTGAGACATTAACTTAGATCCTTTGTATTTTTGGGGATCTTTCCAAACTATGAAATAGTTCAAATACGTAGATCTTATGAAAAGAGGCATTCTAACAATAGACAATGAGAATAATCTTTTATTTAGTCTTGGGAATAGTCAACGTAATATGAATATGGTGAATTCGTCCCAAGTCCTCCCAAGTGTCAGAAAGAACAAAACTTCTACTAGCCAACAAAAGATTATTCATTTGTCCTAAAGGTTCAAGTGCTTAAAATAAAGATGGCTACCATATAACCATGCTTTTTCATATAATTTAGAATTACCTCATTCGATCAAATCCATACATTCAAAACATATTTTAAATATCTGAAAAGCTACCAAAAATAAGAAATATCTAAGTTAATGTTTCACCAGCTTTGAAACAATGTTTGAAAAGCTTCACTCAGTCAATCCATTTGCCATTTGTAAAATTATAACTTGATAAATGATTATCAAGTTCTGAGTGTGCTTTACTTTATAACTCAATTATGATAATTAAATGTACTTTATCTTTTATCTCAAATCTACAGGAAATAATGCTGTTTTATACACTTCCTGTAATTTTAAGTAACATTCTCAATATAACCTATTAAATACCCCCACTTTCTGAAAAATTTAGAAAATTTTTTTAAAGTAGGCTATCATAGCTTGATAACTGCATTTCAAGTTCACAAAAGGAAACATCAGTTTAGAATTATGCAAATATAGTCAAGACAACAACTGTGTGCCTACACAATCATGCAATCCAGAGCTTCATTATCAAAATATTTACAACTCTTAACAGATTTGCATTTGCGATTGCTTCCATGCAAATCCTCTCCAATAAGGTCTAATTAATCAATTGTTTAAATAGCCATTGTTCTTGTAATTATTGTGGCTACAACCCCCCCCCCCCTCCCCCACATTTCTTACAGTACTGTATATGATGCAGTGTATTGATGGGTTTATTGATTTTTTATTGCTGGGTTTCAATGCATAAAAACAGTCCATATGATAACATTTTCCATTTAATTAAATACTTATTGTTTCCTGCCTTTGCTTGCTACTGGGTGTAGCCTATGTCATCAACTCAAGCATGTTTCCAAATCCGATATATATATAAAGCTCAATTATATGTTAAAAAGTTGATACACCTCCTTTACCATTAAAAGATTAGCACTTTTATGTTGCTGCACTTTTCCTGATAATTAAGTAAATTGTGAACCAATTATGTTATTGCCCTCTCTTCTCTCTCTCTCTTCTTTTTCTTGTCAATTTCATTGTTGTGAAATACAATGCTTGCCTAAAGTCTTGGAACACTTGGAGATATTTCCATCTTTTGTAATGAAATATTCCCCTCCCCCCTGAACAATGTTGTTGTATTACAAGTTCTACGGCATTTATGATGGAAAAGGTGATTGTTTCTGATTGGTGGACAGTCGCCAATACAGCAACATTGTTTTGGGGGGAGGGGGTTTTCCACCGGGCTGTCATAGGCACAGAAAGTATAATTGTACTATTATTTCGTAAAATTAAGAATGTGTTCCAAGGACTTTTGGCAAGCATTGTACCTTACAGAACGGAAATAACAAAAAGCTGCAATCAAACCTGAACTTTTATTGCTAATATTTTCCCTCCTTTGATCATCATCTCTTCCACTGAAACCAATTCTCCCAATTGATATTTCTGTTCTTATCTTTTTCACGGACATTTTTATTTAAAATATATGCTAAATTACTTGTTAAATTGCTTGAAACAATATTAAACTCCCCTCTTACTACAGTCCAAGCTTCACTTCACCTTCCTTTTGTACGCACGCGAACGCCGCCCAAACACAACACTGGAAACATGTGTGGTGTGGCTTAACTTTATCGTTTTCAATGACAACTTGTTCATTGTACTAACCAAATGATGTAGACATCTTGAAAATTCTTTGTTGACCACACAAATCAACAGGCATCTGTTGTGGTTTCCTCCCTTCTTCAGCAAATAATTCTTTTTACCGCCAACATCTGCACACAGCACAATCTCTCTTCATCTGCATCTTTTGAGTGAGACGCCAAAATCATTGTTTTGTTGAGCAAGTTGTTGTTGTGATTGTCCCTCATAAGCGCCAGCGCAGAGGGCAAAAAAATGCAGACCTGTTTGAGTCATGACGTCAAAAAATTAAAGTCCTCTTGGGAGGAAGAAGGGTTTAAAATATTTAAAAGCATGGCGATTGTGTCAAAAAAAATTTTTTCATCAGTTGGTCTGGTACCCAGGGTACGTTTGCCCCTTCCCTACGATATTCACGTTATTTATGACTTTATTTATACCCTTATTAGTCTTATTATGACTTAAGATGGATGATGGATGCCCCCTAATTATCCTGTTCCTTCTTTTTCACCCCATGATCTAAGTTCCCCGTGCTTGTTAACCTGTTTTAATTTTATTAATTAATGAAATGTGCCCCCAAAAAATTGCTGGGGTGAAACTAAACTTCATTGGATGAAAAAAAAAATTTTAATATAAAATAGAAACAGAATATTTTTCATTTAGTCTCTCGTTTCGCTTATCATTTCATATAAGTCATTTATCTTTGGTACCCCCCCCCCCCCTTGGGGAGAATAGGCAAAATAACAAGATGAAAGTAGGAAGGAGCTGTAAGTGGTAGCAAAGCATGTCGGTTGAACAAGAGCCTTACAGCAGGAGGCGTTAAACAAAAAACTTCCTGAAACTGTCCAGGGGTAGAAAATAAGAACTGATGAACAACTCGGGGACTCAGCAGGTTTATTTGATACCTTTTTGTTTGTCCAACCGTTAAATTAGTTGATCTAATGATCCATTGATCTAATTTCTTTTCAATGAAAAATATACTCCTTCTTTCAATTGTTGGATTACTAACAGGTATCTTTTAGAAACGTCTTACCACGCGGCAATGATTTGGTGCTTTCCGTTGACGTGATGCTGCTGATGCTGCTAACGCTGTCTCTCGCTCGCTCTCTTGACCTTTTGCTCTGACGGCTGATCGTAATTTTTGAAACAACGCTTTCTTTCTCCTCCGCAGTAAATGTTCGTCGCAATTTATCCACATTATTTGCGCTATTTTTCATGTTTTTTCTCGTTGCAAATGTCTTCCGTGACACTTCGAGCCCTAAAATGTTCACATTGCAAAGAAAATTGAAAACGGGGCCTTTTTGTCGTCGTCATAAAAAAAACAACAGCATTTTTGTCAAAGCTTTCAACGGTTTTTGTTTGATATCCTATTTCTTGCTGTGATCAATTGGATTAAAGTATCAGTCTGAACAAAGAGATTTTTCGCAACTTCTGTAAACGGGACACAAGGAATGCAAAGCAGAGTCAAGAATGCACCTTTCTTTCGTAGATGCAAATACCGTAATTATTCAAAGAAACGCCTACTTGAATATGTGCTCCATTGAATAAGAGACCATAGAGACCCTAGTTAAAAATTAAGCCCCCTGTAAAGGTGCCCCCTCCTTTGAATACCTTTCTAATTTATTGTGGCTGACTTATTTTGCAATTTCGGAGCACACAAGAACTCTATATAACAGGCCTTTTATAGCGGTGTAAGCCAGACCGCCCCCCCGCCCCCTTCCTCCCCCGATCTTGAATGTGAACAGTCAATTATGGACAAAATAATCACAAACGAAATGTGGACCACCAGCAAACAAAAAGTGCCTTTTTCCAATTATGGACAACCAGTGACAATTCCTTAACCCAATTTGGACCGGGTAAGAAAATTTACTTTTCTGATCGGGTGGGAAGTTTTTCGCTGCGCCCCCCTCTTTCTCAGCAAAAATGTCTTTATTGGTGATAACACTTGGTACACAAAGGAAAAACAGGCATTCTAAAAATAGCAACATTAAATTTCTGAAGACGTCACGTGTCCCCCTCGGCAACATAAAACAATTGCAAAATCAGCAAAAATTCCATAAATCGATAAATAGCTATATTTTCGCCTGGAAAATTTTATTGCAAGTAATACAACATAAATTGTCATAAGAATACCAATAAATATTTCAGTTACTTGATAATTAACGAGTTAATTACCGACTAATTAGTAAACCACTAATTGCGAACAATGGATGTAGTCGCTTAATTGAAATGTTTTGACAATTTTTTTATTGGAATATGTTGCCTATCACCTAGCAACACAGTTTAAGCAAGAAAATTCAATAGATTTTGCTTATTTATATAAAAGATGACGTCTTTAATATATCACGTAATAGATGTAATAAATTATTATTGTTATCAAAATTAATTAAATTACATATCATTCGAACAAGAACTGAATTACCAATCCATTGATACTAACAAAAGGCTTACCAGAGCTAAAGCTACGCTAGTTTTAGTAGTATTCATGAAGCCTCTCTCCAAATAAGGCATCTGATGGTCATTAATCTATATTGTAGCCAACTATATTTTAGGAAAAGTCAAGGTTTCAAGATGATAAAAGGTGATATTTTTGGAGTTATTTGGAAGAGTTCGCCAGGGGAGGGAAAAATGTTTATTATTATCATTTATTAACAATTTATTTGCAATTGGCTAACAATACAAATAGCTAAAAAATTTAAACGATTTTAATTCCTCAAATCATTGCTGCTAGTAAGGTCAATTATTTATAGAAATGTATAAAATGTACAGCAGAAACAAATAATAAGTTAAATTGAATCTAAATAATTCCGATGCTTTCAATCAAAGCGTCAGAAAATCGAATATTTTATGTTTCGTGCCCAACAAGCGTGTGCAGCTATGAAAGCAAAAATGTTACTTAAATTGCGAGAATTATTATATTCACATAAAATTTCTTTGATCAAAGATTGGAAAAGATCATTTTGTCCCCTCTTTCATCAGTAACTGCAAATTTTTGGTATGAATAAAAATTTGAAACTTAATTAAGGCCCTTCCATGTATTTCTTCGTAGGTCTTCGTACACGTCCCCCCCCCCCCAGTTATCGCCAGGATCGATTTTGTAATTCGTCTAAATTCGAAGAGAAAATGTGGGGGGGGGGGATAATATTTTGACGAGGAACTACACTTTTCTGTTATTTTATGATTTTTAAACTGTCACCAAAAGCGCACACACAGCAAAATCAAGATCATCGATAATTATTTACGTACTGCTATGTCTCCCGACAGGCTTGAAGATCTTGTGCAATAGTGAGCGTGACATTGCCGACAATATCAAGCTCAGGGGCGTCCCCATAGGGGGGCACGGGGGGCGTTATACCCCCCCCAATACTTTATATGTCGGCACAAACAAAAGTTTTGTCGGCAAATTAAGATATATCCCAAACAAAGAAGGCAACTTTCTGTCGGAAATTATTTGCGTAAATGTTGTCATTGGACTACTGATTTTTCAAACATTTTAGCAAAAAATCCATAATTGTTTTCTGGAAAAGATCACGACTTGCAATTTGCTGACAAGCATTCTTGTTAGAAAATAT
>JAYJMH010010694.1:0-23509 GCA_036873815.1 Phacellophora camtschatica | reverse complement strand
TGCCTAAAACTGAAAGGTTATGTATAACCCGTGTCCCCTGCTGGAAACAAGTCATCTCGAGACTTTCGCGGGCTAGGTACGTTAATTACGATAACTCACTCACTCAATGAAATCACTTCATTTTTAGCTTCAGCAACCTGATTAGTTTGACAAAAAGTTGTTGCAGCTGTCCAACGTTTTCTTTTTAGCTACAGGTCGCTTCATGGGCATTAGGAATCGTGAGAATTGTTCCAGTGTCCCTGTGCCCGTGAAGGTTAAGAAAGAGAAAAAGAAACTGTTTGTAGGTTCTTTTCTTCTGTTCAGTTACACATACACATCACGGGTACGGGGACACACTCGCACATCACGGGTACATGGACACAGCGAAGAATAACAACTCACGTTTCTTAATGCCCATGGTTGCTTGTTGGCGTTCATCACAAATGCGTTAATCACACATGCGCAGATATATATTTTCTTTAAAATCCTTTTACCTTGATAAAATAAATGATTATAAAGAAAATGTAATAAAAGTAACGCATAAAATGTGATCTGTTATTGATTGTATTTATCGAAGAAATGAAAAATGAACATAACTTTTTGAAAATGCAAATTTATCAGGATTTGCACCAAAATTGTTTTTGTTAAGGACCCATTGTTAACCATTGCTAACCAGCAACCCAGCCTTTGCACACCTACATAACAACAGAACACTGCAAAAAAGGTCTTTATAACTTCCGATAACAAATTTATACGGTTCTCCAGTGAAAGTGGATGCAGTAAAGAAACTAACCTTGTTTACGAAGTAAAAAGACACGGTTGCTGATAAGTTACTAGGCCAAAATTTACTTTTAGATAACACGAAAATGAAATAAAAGCACCATGGGTAATGAAAGCACCATGGGTAATTTTCACCGCAATGGCCGCTGGTTAGCAATGGATCTTCAATGCTCACTACACATCCCAACATAATTCACAAATTTGAATTCGCGCAGTCCTGTTGCTTTCACGTTATATTTTTAAAAATAAATTCTTAATTGTTCATAAATCTGGGTCTGAATGTAATGTGAACAATATTTAGATTGAATAGGCTCATAAAATTTCCCAATTCTTCTGCTTCTGAAATGAGAATTCTCCAGGAGATTAAAACCCAGACTCCCGTGAATTGAGGTCACGTGTGATGAAATTGAGGCGCAAAACCAGGCAGAGTAGAATCCCATAATATCTGCCAAGAAATTAGTGGTCGTGGAGAAAAGAATGAATGATCAACAGAATTTTAACAAATTGGAAACGCGAAAAGATTCCAATGAGACCACACATGTCAACACGTACAATTTTGATAAATATATTAGCCTTTTCACTCCTGGAAGAACAATGTGGTCGATTGCTAAACTATGCTAAGCGTCATGTTTTCAGGGGTAAACCAGACAAAATTTTAATTTCAGTTCAAAATTATAATGTTAATTGAATTGCTTGGGTCAGAGTAGAAAATAATCTGCGTTACAAAAAATCATATCCGTAAAAGAGGCACGAAGCCTCCTTGTTCTCCTTCTTCCTATTTCTTATTCTAAAGAGTAATGTCATGTTGCACACGGGATGTACCTTTCCGTGCTCCTGTGACTCCTGTGTATTGATTCCACTGATTCTCAGTGATGCTAGATTAAAGGTCAGGTCAGGTCAGGCCCTAGTCTGAAAGTACCCTCACATACCTTCCGCATATCTTCTGTATGTTTCTTTGCTTCGAACGAATGACCGTTACTTTTTGTCGATATACCGAAAATTGAATAAAAATACCATTTGTGAAAAATGATTATAACCAAAATCTTTTATGCGATTAACAATTGAAAATAGCATGAGGAAGAAGAATTTTGCATTGCTCACTTAAATCAAGTTACTAAAATCAATTAAATTAAAGTAATTCAAATTTGCAAAAATTATAGAAAGTGAATAGCATTTTTGCAGATGTTATGCTTAACTCAATTGAATTTAAAGTTTGCTACTTTTGAAGCTCTTGGTATTGTTTACAATGGTGTATAATAGCCTTTGTGTTCAAACTGTAATAAAATGTGCAATAACGTATACTGTTTCTACATATTTTTATATATGGCGTACAGGTTTTTTAATCTGACATTTACATCTTGCACGATGAATGAATCCATTTTATACATTTTAAATGAATTACACAATCAATTACTCAATCACTAACCGATTATCTGCACTTTGCGTAATGAAACAACATTTACAATATAGTAATTATCTACATGCTCGCTTTATAACTCTATATCTTCATTGCATTCTTTCTTCATTATACATTATTTTCTTTATATTTTCATTCTTCCCCGAGGATAAAATCCATTCTATGCATTCTTCTTTCCCGATAAAATTATATTCTCCACATTCCTCAGTCATGATGGATGGAATATTTTGACATTGATGCTCCACTATGTAATATATTATTTACATTCTTCGTTCAAGTTAACATTTATTG
The DNA here is from genome assembly GCA_036873815.1 of Phacellophora camtschatica. Classification (NCBI taxonomy): domain Eukaryota; kingdom Metazoa; phylum Cnidaria; class Scyphozoa; order Semaeostomeae; family Ulmaridae; genus Phacellophora; species Phacellophora camtschatica. The sequence continues at coordinate 21,042 of JAYJMH010010694.1, read as the reverse complement.
TTTTCATTCTTCTTTCTTGATACACTTCATCATTTATATTCTTCACTTAGAATAAACTTTATCCTCTACATTCTTCTTTCCTGAATTTCGAAAACATCATATCATTCACTCTTTGTCTATGATAGAATTTCTCGATTACATTAATGCTTTATGATACAATCTATTATTTTCATTCTATCTAATTCGTGCACCACAAAAATGCACGCTTGCAAGCAAGATACACGTCTGCAATCTATTGTGGAGGAGCTTTAGCTATATAATTTCCGTTTCTGGTTGCATTTAATAAAATATATTTCAACTTAAAGTTTGATGCATTAGCTGGCAAAATTAACTGAAAAACCGCTGGGTTATGCCAAATAATAACCAAAATTTAGAGTTTCTTCACAAGCAGTGGTGAAATTCATCTGTAATGGTCACATAGTTTTGACATTTACGGTCATTATCGAAACATCTCGTTTTGCAGAAGCACAAAAGTTGCACTTTGATTTGGCGCAACTCATCGATTATTGAGCCAATTTTGCCAAACAAGTTTTTCTTGAGTCACGTTTGTTTGTTACCTCCTGCAAAGTGAAAAGTTACATCGGATTGATCTGTTAATTAGAAATAAATCGGTGCATGAAACGTTATGGTGAGCAAAGCTCAGTTCAACTTCAACTGAAAAAAGAATCAGAAACGAGTGTATATAAGAGCATTTCCATCAAAGAAAGGACGTGGTTAACAGCTTTTTTTTTTTATTTATTCTTCTTTCTTTAAAGTTGGTTTACAACATAAGCTAAACAACTATTAAAATAATACCTTGCAGCTAATTCATACCAACTAGTATATAAGATATAAAATACCGTAAGTAATGGTTGAACATAAAAATTTATTTAAAAAATAATATAATAATGAGTGACTGTATCATACGTAGCCGACATTTTGGATATATGTTTTACACAAGTTACAAGTGCAACTAAAGGATTGTACGTCTTTTATTCGGCTTTTGAAAATATGTAATGTTGGAGAACTTTTATGTTTTCTGGAATGGAGCACCAAATCTGTCAACATCTTGCTTCATGTCTGGCTCCGCCGCTGAACGGAAAAAGTTCCAAACCTTTTCTGAAGATTTCAACTTCAAAACAAAAAAAATCAAAACTAACAGTCTGCAAGCTCTCGTGAGCACAGTATTCTATTCTCCTGAAGCAAAAAATATCCGCGAAAACAAACAAAAACTGTCAAAACCTTCCCCTTTCCCTTCCCCAGAACCGCCTTTAAAAATGCCTGTTGCAAATTTGACAAGACAATAATTGAACAAGGAAAGCATCACAAATCACTCGGATCCTTTATGGTTTTGTGGTGATGTTGAAATCGAGGAATAGCTCACAGGTTACAGCTGGCGTTTACAAAAATCACCAGGGTCATCAGTCATTGTTGTATCCACAAGCTCGAACCAGCTTGCAACGGTTAATTTAGACTGAACATCAGTTCTATTTAAGCGTGCTGTGTTCACGTAAGTTATAAATATTCCACACGAAAACAGAGTAAAAAATCCGTGATTTCGTGATGGAGAAAATCATATTAGAATTTTTTTCACCTCGAAACAATCATTATCCTATAGAGTTTGAACAAGGATCAATTTCATCTAAATAGGATTTTGCATAAAATGTTTATTCAAACAAAAGCTAGACTTTTTCATTCTTATTTATCATTTGCACTAAATCTTACTCTTAACACAAGTGCAGCTGATCATTTATTTTCCCAGAGATAATCATAGAACTGTCTAGCATTGAAAATTAAAAAATAATCACGGAAGTTCATCGTAGAAATTGATTGATGGCAGAAATAAATTTTAAAAATAGGTTTTCAAAGTTGATCCAACAAGTTTATCATGGCTGGAAGCTAATTATAGAAATTGATTTCAAAATTTGATTAAAAATGTTGGTTTATAAAGTTGGTTATAAACATTGATGAGAATTGATTGTGGAAGTTGATTATAGAAAGTTGATTACGGAAGTTGATCACAGAAATTGATTAAGTTTGATCACAGTTGATCGTGGAAATTGATTATAAAGACTTGATTACATTCGATCATAGTTTAATATAGGAATTGCTTCTAAAGTTGGTGCTTAAAATTTATTTTGAATTTGATCAAAGTTGATTGTGGAACCTGATCACAAAAGTTTATTATATAAATTTGATCATAATTGATTGCAAATATTTATTATGAAAATTGATTTCAAAAATTGTTTATATATAGAAGTTAGTTACAAGCATTGATCACAGAAGTTGATTGCAAAATTATTATCAAAAATGACATTGGAAGTTGATCATAAAAGATGTACCAGGTGATCCTAAAAAGCTATCTCCGTTTGTAGGGCTGTAGCTCGAAATCTGCGAGGCTACAAATTTGCTCAAAATAAACGTTTGAAGAGCAAACGTGTAGAGAGTTTGGGCTATCATCTCGTCATCTGCGACCACATTTACCTGTCTAAAACTTTCCCTGATCAGCGAGCTTTCAAGTTAATTTGAATAAACATTACTTATTCCCAGTTTATGCTTAGATATATAAACATCATGCTTGCCTCTATGACGACTTCTAATTTTAAAATTTCAAATGATTCACTCATCAAATTCATTAAAAGCTTACAAATGAAGCCAATTTTAATTATTTGGGATATCGAATACAAAAGGCAATTTCCAGTTTTGGCAAGTAAACGTCAAACGTGATTAAAGACGGCTAGATGATATCTCAAACTTTACGTGTGTCCTTCGGAGACGTCATTTAGAGCACAATTTGAGATTTTTAGCCACACAAATTTCGAGCTACAGCCCTTCAAACAGAGGTAGTTTTTTTTTGGCTTCCCGGTAGAAGTTGAATATAGAAGTTGATTATAGAAGATGACTATAGAAGTTGATTATAAAAGTTGATTATAGACGTTGATTATAGAAGATGATTATAGAAGATGTTATAGAAATTGATTATAGAAATTGATTATAGAAGTTGATTAAAGAAGTTGATTATAGAAGTTAATTATAGAAGATGACTATATTAGAAGTTGATTATAGAAGTTGATTATAGAAGTTGCATATAGAAGTTAATTATAGAAGTTGATTATAGAAGATGACTATAGAAGATGACTATAGAAGTTGACTATAGAAGTTGACAATAGAAGTTGATTGTAGAAGTTGAATATAGAAGTTGATTATAGAAATTAATTATAGAAGTTGATTATAGAAGATGACTATAGAAATTGATTATAGAAGTTGATTATAGAAGTTGATTATAGAAGTTAATTATAGAAGTTGATTATAGAAGATGACTATACAAGATGACTATAGAAGTTGACTATAGAAGTTGATTAAAGAAGTTGAATATAGAAGTTGATTATAGAAATTAATTATAGAAGTTGATTATAGAAGATGACTATAGAAGTTGATTATAGAAGATTATTATAGAAGATTATTATAGAAGCTGATTATAGAAATTGATTATAGAGTTGATTATAGAAGTTGATTATAGAAGTTGGTTATAGACGTTGATTATAGAAGATTATTATAGAAGATGATTATAGAAGCTGATTATAGAAATTGATTATAGAGTTGATTATAGAAGTTGATTATAGAAGTTGGTTATAGAAGTTGATTATAGAAGTTGATCATAGAAGTTGATTATAGAAACAGACAAAAGTAAAGCCATTTTATAGACAACTAAAGCCTGCAGTTGCAAGAAGAGTTAAAAGCCATTGCTAACCAGCAGCCTTCGCGCACCTACATAGCAACAAAATATTGCAACAAGATTTTCACAGATAATGAGAACTAATTTCTACCTTTCTCCAATGAAGGTGGATGCAGTAAACAAACTAATCTTGACCACCAAGTAAAGAAACACGCCCTGTCCCACTACCGATAAGTCGCTACTAGGCCAAAACTTACTTTCAGATAACATGAAAGTTTTCAAAGAAATGTACCATGGGTAATTTTTGCCGCAATGGCTGCTGGTTAGCAATGAGTCTTTAAATCAAAATTAGGTTATCATTGGTCAAAGTTACGAAAATAACGGCATTTTTTGAAATTAAATTCGTCTTTCCCACGTTAGAAGAAAAACAAATTTTTGAAATTTTGAAATTTTGGTGATTTTTCCAACGTCGGAACCTTTTTGGGTCACCTGGTATAATTGTAACGCATCTCAACAAATAAAATTGTCTATATTTTTTGCTTGCAACCCCTTGGCAATTATATGGAAAAACCAGAAAGACGCAGAAACCTATAGATACAGATAAATAAAAAGTAGATACAGTTGACCTCGTATTGGCGTATCATGAATAATATCAAACGAGCATATCACAATGGAAGTTTGATGGGCAAATTGGAAAAACAATCATGAAACAATACTGGGCAATTAAGCGTAAAATTTAGTGAAAGATAACATCTCCCTCAAATCGAGTTGAACTCGAAACAGCTTTTGACAGTCGCAGATAACATTGTTAGGACCGTGTGTGACATTGGCAGTGAAGAGATAATGGTTAGCCACTGATTAGATAGAAGATAATTCAAATAGATCAACAGAATTTCGTTAGAAAACCAGATACTTGATTAGCTGCCCATAATCGAATGTACAAAACGAGCTAAAGTGAAGTCAGTTGCTACAAGTGACACTTTATCGAAAAAAGAGGAATGATGTTCTAATAATACAAAATACTGCTTCGGTGTCATAAGAGGGCGGGCAATGCAAAAACAGCCTTTGCTGTTACCTTATCTCTTAACGAACACGTGCTTGACAAGAAATACAGTTTCTTTATTTGTACGTTATTAATGTTTTCTGTAGTCACGTTGAACTGTCGATTATTTGTGTCCAAATATGCGTCTGAAAAGTGTACTTTGAATCAGACGCGTATACATTAATAACAACAAATTTCGGACGGTTTTAATTTCGGACAAATTAGTGTTGTCCTAAAATTTTCGTGTCTGAAATTTTTCCACCCATTGCTTTATCAAAATATTTCTAATTATAACAATGAAATTGCACTACTTTGTCCGAAAATAACTGTCCGAGATTTTTATGTCAGGAATTTTTAAGTCCAAACTTTTTGGAACTTAATAATGTGCATAATATTAACAGCTCTAAGGAACGAGGTCACTGACCCGGGGTTGATGGCCACGAGGGGCCCACATTTGGCTGCCCTAAAAACAGAATAAATTAGGACTTGAATTATAATTACTATCATATATTTAAAAGTAACCCATACTTTTGGTAAAAAGGCTTCTTTTAGTCAAGTTTTATGACGGTGCTTAGAATGTGTAAATAATCATATTAATCCCGTCGTTGCAATGTTAAATGATATTATTTTTGATATTTACGTTTATGGGGGTGCTAGGGGTAGTGTGTGTGTGCGTATGCTGCTTTAGCATGATGTCGTCAATATGTGCTGCTTTAGCCAGTTTGTCAAAACCCTGACATTTAGAGCAGCATATATTATATTATTATATTAAATTGTGGTTCCCCAAATTTTTCAAATGGCAAGGCCGCTGAGAGAAATGATGGGGCCTTCAAAAATGTAACGTCTAAGAGCCTCCTTTTACTGCACTGATAAGAGCCTCCTTTTACTGATAAGATTTTAAGTAATTTAAATTAGTACATTTATAGGATTTTAAGCACTTTAAATTCATTCGAAAACTTTGGTTGATTTAAATTTATCGAAATCGAAACAAAAACCCACCACTGCAGCGCAGTAGGCAGTTCCCACAATTGTTATAAAAAAAATATTAATTTGACTTGAAAAACCTTGAACAGTAATTAAATTCGTCACGAAAATAATTAGCATAGATATCGATATTTGACATTAGGAAGATCAAATCAACGGGCTATCTGGGTCACATATGCACCTTCAGGGAACAACACTTTTTTCCCGAACACGCTAGGCTTTGTATGGTGAACAGAACAGGTTTGCCCTGCAAGCATTTTGAATTAGTAACCAGTAGTGCTAGCAAAGAGAAAACGTTCATCAAATATCATTCAATGGTGATTGAAATATTACCCAAAGTACTGTGTGGCATGGTTTCAACGTTAATCTCGCATTTTTCATGATTTTGGTTTCGTCCATTTTTTGGAACGTTGTTAGGACAAAAAAACCGTCTGCGAATCTTCAAAGTTTTTACATGGGATCAACGGATCCAAACTATGGTTGACCTCGTCTTTGTCGACTTCGAAAAAAGCGAATAATTACCTAAATCGAATTGTTCTTTGTTTGCCGTAATAATTCGATTAAGCCCCCCTCTCGAATAAGCCCCCCCTCTTGAAGATGATTTTTTAATAAGCCCCCTCTCGAATAAGCCCCGCCCCCTATTTTGTCAAAACAGAAATCGAATAAGCCCCCCTCTGATATTCTGTCAGATTCAGTAAAAAGACAACACATTTATTACAAACTTTCCAGAATTCTTTTTCGTACGACCATACCTATGTTGAGTTTCATATCAGATTTTTAAAATAATACTCATGCTTTTTTATAGATAATACCCCCAGGGAAGCTGACTTTTGAATAAGCCCCCTCTCGAATAAGCCCCCCTATTAAAGGTCGAATTTTGAATAAGCCTCCCCCGTGGGCTTAATCGAATTATCACGGTAAGTCGCAAATTTTCTCTCAATGTTTTCACAAATGTAGATTATATACGCTGGTCCCAAAAGATTCAACTTAGGCGAGGATGGCTGTACTTTCGTGTCCAATCTGGACCCGCAATGCCAGGTACCAAAATCCGCATAGTATTTCCCCCTAATTCTTTGGACCCGGAAACGCTGATTTACACAAATGTCTGCAGGCAGACCCTGCCTCCAGTGACACTAGGCGCACCTGGCATCCTATCCATAAATTATGTTCGAAGATGTGGCCGCCAAACGCTTCTAACATCATCCAAAACACCCAGAATAATACTTGCTTGGGTGTGATCCAAGCAACCTTCCTCGTTTTCCGCAAACTTCCTCCGGTTACTGACCGAAGGACTGTAATGTTTTTCTGCTGTAGATTTAATTCGATTCACTTGTTTTGTCGCTAGATGGGACAATTTTAAACCATAGTCCAATGTTTGATTGATAACATCTATTTGATGGCATGTCTTACTTGTGCCATACCTCCTTGTGATGCTGTCTCAATATTCAGAGGCGTTGCTACTGTTGTGGGTTCGCGGTGTCCATGTTAGCCACGGTTAATTTTAGACGGCCTAGCAATGAATCTTATTGGGGAACATTTCAATTCAGCTCAATCACCGTAATGTAAATAAACAAAGCCGAGCAAAGAACTCAGTGAAATAAGTTTAAAGGCCTGTTGATATTAAGCAACGCAAACAACACAGGGAAACAAGGGACTGGTATAATAAGCCTGGTCTGTCAACATATAAACAAAGGTAACAAATATGAAGCATTTTAAAGGAAAGTGGATCACAAATTCTTGCGAAGAGTGCAGAGGAAAACATCTAAACCTGCCTACAACAGATACAGAAGTCTGTTTTACAAATAAAACGTTTAACTTTTGGCACATTCTTTCAATTTGCGACGTTGAATCGTAGAAATGCATTCATTGATAATAATACAATAATAATGAACCGCATCTCCATTTCGGAGCAGTTACTGTGCCTAGGTGCATAGGGTAAGTAACATGGGTAGGGTAATTTTAGTTTATTATACAGAATTTATCTGCATGTTCATAAATTCTTTTCAAACTTTTGGGGTTGTTTTTGTGCATACTATTTATTTTGGGCAAGTTATAATCTGCAAATTGGGAGCATTCCCATAAATGTTCTATATATTCTTTATGTGCTCCACACCTTCTGCATAAATGATTATCATATTTACTTTTATATCTTTTATTCATTGAAAGTTAATCCGTGCAAAAGAAAGACAAAATCAAGCTCTCAGCCACCAATCAGTGCGGTTGACCCCAATGATCAATTTTGCGCAACACGTCTTCTGTAAAAGCATTCACAAGTGATTGAATTTTTGATACATTTACAGCAATTTCAGCAAAAGCATAGAGCAAACGTCATAACTCGCTGTTTGTCGCTGCAGCCTACCATTTTGTGGTGGAACTTTTTCCTGTCAAGCCAATTGATCATACAATACGGTTTTTTTTAATAATGAATAACCGGCTGAATAAAGTTGGATCGGTGAAGTACATTGAGCCTTGAAAGGGAAGTAAGCATGACAATTTCTCGATCAAGCTAAAAAATTTATATGAAAAAAGGGCAATGAACGTTAGCAATGTGATTCAACCGAAAAATATAGGAATACTTACGTTGAAAATGCCTCGTTTTTGTGGGCCTATGTTTCTTTCAAAATGTGGAACAAATTGAGCGAGTGTTTTTCATTTTATAATCTATATTTCATTAAAAATTAACTGGTTTTGAGGGCAAAAACATCTTGGAAAGGTTCATTGTGCAAAATTATGGACAATTATGGACATATCTGAGAAATGTGACGTTGCAAACTTATTGAAAACTCGTCAGACAACAGCTTCTCCGCCCTTAAAGTAATCACTAGATCACTTCTGAAGCTGAATAAATCTACAGAGTCTTAAATTTTCTAACTAGTTTGACTCGAACTAGCTTGACTCAAAATCCCGGTTAAATCGAACAGTTTTATGGTATATCCAGAGACATAGGAACTCAGAAGAAATTTTTGCCTCGTGGGTATACAACGAGAAGAGGGCATTGTTATAAAATCAACTTTTAAAAACAAAATTTCCCCATGGAGTAAATGGTTACTCGGAACTGTTTCGTATACACGTTTATTTTTATAAGAAACTTTTTATAAGAAACTCACTGGTGAAACCCATGAAAATTTAAGAAACTTAATGAATGAAAAATTGCTAAGAAACTTTTAAAATTTTTAGTGAAGATTACACAATGCTTAATGATTATAATCGAGTGGACATGATGTTAGATGATTAGTTCAGTGAAGACTTTTATTCTGTACAATATATACCCAATTTTTTAATGTTTTTGTTGAAAAAGAAGATTGCATAGTAAAAAAAACGTTGGATTTTTTTTATATACAATAAAGAAATTTTTAAGAAAGTTTTACTGGTGAAAGTTGGTCCAAAATGAAGAAAATTTCACTTGTGTAGCCTTATCCAGGTTTCTTATAAAAAAAACGCGTATCGCTTGAGAGATTTCAGTGTTGATTTAGCTTACTTGACTGCATCTCGAAAACAATTTTCATTTCACTTGAAAGTTTGAAATAACAGGGTTCACTCAATTGCATCTCGCCAGAATTCTTTGAGCAAAGTCGAGTTTTAAACTAAGCGACGAGTTAATTTCAAGACGTGTCGCTACTAATTGCTTCGAACAAAGCAAGTAATCGAAAGAAAATTAATCCACTGACTTACGAACAGAAAAAATAAATCTCAATTCCGACATCGGTTTGAAATAACAGTTTGATCGGATTGACAAATTAGGAGTATTTGCTAGAGGTCAACAGAATAATCGATAGATCTAAGACCTTTTTCTTCTAATCTGCAGGTTCAGAAGCCTCCATTGCTTAAACAAGTGTTTTGTGGCTCAGAGAATTAAGGACTTCTGAGGCTAAGTTGGTCTTACTATAACGCTGTTTGATTAATCTAATAGTAAAAGAACAGGCCTAAACAAATAAGCAAGTTAGTGGTAAACATGTGAATGAATTTGCTTCATACTGCAGTTATTTTTGATGTTTTAAACGTATTTCGAGAAATCATTTTTCTTCGGATTAAAGCCATTTGACCTGGAGAGATTTCTCGAATTTTTCGCTGTCAAGAAATAGAAACAAGACTAACATTTGCACATTAGCAGGTGGGGCCATACCTAATTTTAAGAACTATTAATCACTGCACATTTTGATTGAAATGGAAAGTTGTAGGGGGTCCCATGTGTTCCTCGGAGAAAATGTTATGGACCACGCCCTTCAGATTGACCTAAAACGCGACCACGCCCTCTAAGAACAATCCATGACAAGAATGTTTTGAACAAAAGTAGAGTTTTTCTACAGATAATTTATCACTCTACATCATTACTGTTTTGGCTTCCTTTTTGTAAGGTATCAAACTTTAAATTGAAACCTAAACGTTAAGCAAAAACAAAATAACAAAAACTAAAGCTCCTCCGCAGCAACTTTGCAAAGTAAGCCATTTCTTTGGGCCAGGAAAACACTGTTGATTGAGTAAACAATTCCGCAAAAGATAGGGGCAGTAAACTATTCCATAGATTCATTGCAATCGATGATCGAACGCCTATTGAACAGTAGCCTTTTCCCCCTCCTCCGCAATGATTAAGTAAAGTCTGCACGCAGGCTAATTGAACAGCTAATGATTCGCAAATCGAACGCAATGAGTCATGGGGGTGATTTCCTTGCCGCCATTGTTTGCGGAATTGCTTATTGGTGTTCAAAATTTACCAACATGTTAGTTGCGGAGGAGCATGATACATGAGGTGTGGTTATCAAAGCTCATCGACTGGCCACGATGAAATCACGTGTGGCCAAAAAATTGCCAAAGCAATTAACCTTGTCAAAATTCAATTGTCAAAGGATAAGAGTAATACAATTTCGTTCTTATTATTTAACAACGACACACGATGGGTTAGAATTCAAACGAAAGCACGGCCTAATTCGTGGTTTCAGTTGGGTCACACATCTGGATGCAAACGCTGAACTAACTTTAGATAATAAAGAAGGATTAAAGCCTTATGCTGGCTTATCCCGAGGTGGACAACAATACTGGAATTTTGTTTTGAGATTGCGTTTAGAAACATCGGCAATCTGACCAAAAGATTAATATCGAAGGGCAATTGAATCGGGTCGAGAGGTCGAGAGCAGTGCTTCATAATGATCCCACATGGCAATAATTCCGGTATCAACAACACTGTGATACGAAATATCAAAATAAGAGTAAACAGCCAATGAAATGAGTATTTATAAACAGTGGCATAAACGCAGGGCAACCAATCACGCCCTTTAATTCAATAACCACACCCCCTAATTGAAAGTTATGGGCCCTTGCAGTCTTCATAAATTGTGAAGTTTTAACCTATTTAGGTTCAGCAAGCCCCTAAGTGCTTAATATATTTGAATGCTTCGTCCTAGATTTTCTGAAGGAAGAGATGAAGTTAATACGTAAAAGTTTGAGACCCTTAACAGGCTGAGGGCTGAGGTCCCCACCCTATCACCTTTCGGTGCAATTGACTACAAAATGTCGTTGCCTATTTTTTCAGCTCAGGACTCGTTTATAAGAAACAAGCCTCTTCAACTAAGAAGAAATTAGCAAACTAGATTCTTATAACGCAAAACCTTACTAAAATGCGATGTCACAAGATTTAGCTTTCATTGAAAAAAGCTGAACATTGTTTTTAATGCATAATGTGATCGGTCTATGCAGACAACTGGTAATCTTTTGCTGAAACAAATCATGTTGTTATTGTTGCAACAGTATTGTACTTACATACACGTAAAGGAAAATTACGAACCAAAGACCAAGTACACGGTTTTTTTATAAGAAACTTTTTGTCAGAAACTCAATGGTAAAACCCACGAAAATTTAAGTGAATGAAAAATTGCTAAGAAACTTTTGAAATTTTTAGTGAAGATTACATGATGCTGAATGAAATTAATAGTAGTGGACTTGATGTTAGATGAATGATTCAGTGATGTTTTTGTTGAAAAAAAAAATGCATAGTAAAAAAAACGGAATTTTTATGTACAATTAAGAAGCTTTTAGGAAACTTTTACTAGTGCAAATTGGTAAAAAATGGTCCAAAATTAAGAAACTTTCACTAGTGGAGCCTTGGCAGGTTTCTTATAAAAAAAGCCGTGTACCCCTTCAAGACCAATATATAGTTTCTTATATTAAAAACGCTACAGAATCTTTTAAAAGGTTTCGCGATTACTTTAAAGAAAGCTTTTATTAAATGCAGAAGATATACATGGAAAACTTTTATGGATAAACAATTTAAGAATAAACACATAGGCCTACCAACATCTCAAAGCATCATAAAAACTATTTGGTGACAACGAAACATGAATCTAATTACAGCTGCAACGTGGTTAGAAAAATCTGCGTTACTTTCCCACAGAAAGCCTATTTTATTTATAGGCTTTCAAGGAGGCAAAAGACAAAAATGTTTTTGAAAATTTTCGAGCCAGCATCAAACAGAATAGCAAAAAAATTAAACTACCTCCTAACCAGCTTACTCCAAAAGTCATCTTTCCATGAAAAATGTCTCATCTTCAACTGAAATATTTCAAAAACTATAATGAAGATATAAAAAAAATAACTTACTGACGTAATTTTTGTAAAAATGAGAGGGAGAGCACAAATCTTGTACCACAGTGGAGGCAGTACCACCTGACTTGGGTAGGGGGGCCTGTCCTATATTTTTGGGTCAAGGAATTTTCGATTCGATAATATATTTTTGGGATCTGAAATTTTTCATCAAAAAACTAAAGTTTTGCCTAAAAAATTTGTGAAAATTTGAAATCTTAATAATAAAGCATAGATAGGTTAATAAAAAGATGTCAAAGATAGCCATACTAATATGCTTTTAGGTTTGCATTTTCATTCTATTACATTTTTGGGTAAGCTCAAGATTTCCTCAGACATGCCCCCCCTACCCAAGGTAGATGGTACTGCCCCGCCCTGGGTCTTGTACCTTATTATGGCCATTGGCCCTTATTCACAGAAAAGCCAGGTTTAAATTAAATAGTTTAAATCATATAGTTAACCTTCATATATAGCTATAATACTCTTGTTTTAGATATTAGATATTGTCTCCTCAAGTATCATTAAAAACCACACTTGACCCGTTTTAATTTTCAATTTAAATAATAAAGTACGCCTGTAAAAAAGTAAAAATAAGCCAAGAAGAGCTATGCCATTTTAAATTCTCATTGTATAATCTGGCCTTTTCATTCATTCAATGGGATAAAAATTCAACAAAGCCAAGGTTTTATATTTATTTATATTTGAGAATGCTTTAGGTTTATCTATGTTTTATACATTATAGTATACAGCTCAGCGGTCCTCTTTGTGATGAGATTCTCAAGGCAGAAGCTCAGGAGATTCAGTTATTGATTTTGTTGACAAAATGCAAAAGAAACAATTAAATAAGCTTCAAAAGTCTGGTAGACACAATGTGACTGAATTAAATCAACACATACCTAACGTTTCCTTTGGTATCTTTTCTGTCATATTCACTCGGTGTTTCTTGGCCTAAGTTTCTGTTAATTTCAAACAGTCCCTCGTTGAACTTTGAATCCTGGGAACTAGAGCCCAGGACAGCGTGGTCGTACAAGGTTGCACAAGATATAAATTCAAACATATTCAAAGAAAAACTGGTCTAACGAGGGCCCTTAAGGGTTCTCTACCCTGGGGCCCAGAGCCTCTGAGAAAAAAATGAGAGAAAAATAGAGAACAAACAAAATTGAGAAAATAAAAAATATTTTACAAGCCATATTTTTTAGGCTATATTTTAACGGGTTCCGGGTTCCAAAAGGCAAAACTGCCGGCAGGGGGCTCTGTCGCATTCTCTTCAGGGCCCCACTTCTTAAATTCATGAAAAAACGATTTCGTCAGTAATAGTTGCTGCGTAAGTGACATCGTTTAGCTAAGTGCCATGACAGCCAATTGCAGAGAGGTAAATTCTATTTTTGTTGTGGGCACTAGATTTGTTGTGAACAAGCAAAACAATCACGAGTTGCCTGGGAAATAGCTTATATTATCTCGGGATTTTGCTGAAAACGTTAGGAGTTAATTGCTATGGCTCAAAGCTCGAAAACCACTCTATCGATGAAGGGATCTTGCATCTTGAATCAATGAGTCTGCTCAAACTTTACATGTGAAAAATCAGTTAAATCTGTTGAACAATGGCTAAGATATGACCAGCTGAATATATGATTTTCATTATCGAATCACTGCATTTTGGGCTTGGTTTATATATTGTGGAACCAAACTGAAAATACAGTCTCGCACATCTTATGATACATCTTCTTTCAAGTCAAAAAGAGGCATTGATTACAATGGTTTAGATCTTATCTTGAAAACCCTACGCACTAATGTTGTCTTAATTTAAAAAAGAGGAATAAGGTTATAGTTAGCTAATATTGTGGACATTCGTTCTGTGTCCCTGAAATATTTTTTCGATGTAATGTAACCCTTTTGTATAGGCGTGGAATATAAATTCTCAAAATGTTAAAGCAAATTTTTTTCAAACAACTTAAAACTTTAGGCCATTTCCTAAAAACAATATTGTCTATCATAAAGCACTTTCCAAAAACATTAGGCCAAGGGTGGCGACAGGACTTATGCAACGGGGAAAGGGGATCAAATCTCCGATTGAACAGTAACCCCTACCCCCTTATCTTGCGGCACTCCTGCAATGAGCCAGCCCAGACCGGTCAAGGTGTTTGATTACTAATGCCTGCTTCAAGGTGACCACGACTATCGATAGGGATCTGGTGTCAAAGATGTGGGGGATCTGGTATCTTCCCAGATATTGCTAGATTTCCTCTAAAACTTTTGGTTGATGAAGAAACCAAGCGCCGTAATCAAGAGTGAAATTCTTACCAGGAATAGTGAGTGGTGGAGATGGGTTAATTAGAATCAAAGAAGTATTGTATAAAAGAAAAATGTTACTGGCTTTAGATGAGGGTGACACGACAACTCGAACAGAGAGAGAACTCACTTTGACCAACGAAGAAGAAGGACTGAGATCTTATGACATTTAGGCTTTATCAAAGTCAATTTGTGCTCAATCGGGTTTTTTTTATCAGTATTTTAAAATAAACACCTCCAAACATTGAAACCTTACCAAGCTAATCAAGCACCTTTTTAGGTTCTTATATGCAAGTTTTAACTGCAGTTTTTCATGCATATATAGCGTATATATAGCGTAATCGTAAAGTATACATTGATTAATATCACTACCATAACTACCTCGACAGTGTTAAATAAGAATAAGCTGGTTGGTATCCAATCCAATAGATGATAAAATCTTAAGTGTTCTCGCGTGTCTTTCGTTGGATAATCTTCGATATGCAAGCAACGAAATCGAATGTTCCAATCAACAGCGGTTTTAGCGATTCAAGTACAAAACGGTTAACAAACCAGCAAACATTATTCGGAGGGATTTTCGCGGATTTTCACGTCAGTAAGAGAATAGAATACCTCAAACACTTCAGCACATACCCGCTAAAAATTTATAATGAACACGTGCATATGTCAATCTATAGAACTTCTAAAATACACGATTCCGCAAAAGATGGTGGTAGGAAATTATTCACGAGATTCATTTGCATTCAATGATCGAATGCCTATTGAACTGTTAATGATTCGCAAATAGAATGTAATGAATCAGGAGGATAATTCTTTTGCGGAATTGTCTATTACTGAGGTACTACGTTAATCAGTAGAATCAGGCACACCATCTCTAGATATATGACAAATACCAATTATAAATTTTATTCTTAACGTGTGTTTGGCCAATATAAAATTCTTGCACAATAGAGTAATAGAGTTTATTGTTGTTGTGGAGGTGCTATTAGTTCCAATCAGCCAACCCCGGGTAGTGGAATTTTAAGGTCAGTTGCAAAGGCTTTATTGCCAAGAGAAGATAACTTGACAAGAGAACACGCCCTTAAATACGAATCATTTGGGCAAACAAACACTCAAAATACATAATATCTAAAGATGTCCTATAACCCACGATTGAAAGTTTCCTATCACCCATGAATTTTGGTATTTCGCTGTTTTGCTTCGTTTTGTTTTTTCCAAAATGAGCCATTCCTCAACATGTCAAATTCAGCTGAAGCTAAAAATTGAATCTGATAATCGAATCTAAACTGAAAATTGATAAATTCTATAAAAGTCGAGAAACCACATTGCTCACAGTTGTTGTACTCAAACGTCATGCAATTGCCATGCAAAGCCTCTTCAGGCGGAAGAAAATCAAAGAAGAATTGGTGACAGAAGAAGAATATGAGAAAACCAGAAGAAGAAATCAAACTTTCTTCGATTTGTTTCCTAGAATTTAAAGCGAATCGAAGCACAACACGTCTCAAGAAAATCAGACAAGACAATAGAACATCAGAACGATCCTAAGAAACCTTAAAATCAAAGAAAAACCAGAATCTTTCGCAGCAACATCTTCCCGACATTAAATAAAACAAATCGTGATTTTTGTAACCGCTGGAAGAAAACAAAAGAAAAGATAGGATGGCTGGTGTATTCCCTACATTCTACAGCATGCTATGTAATTTATTATGGCCCGGCTAGAATGTACAGACATGACTGTTTAAATACAAATTAATAAAGTGCATGGCGATTTATAGTAAATGAAAGCTAAGCCCTTTTTTCTAAGAAGCAAAGTTATTACTTAGATTGTCAAAAAGCAAAGAAACTTTCAGGACTGAAGCCCAGCAGGAGTTTCTTATTGAAAGATATAGTATTTTAATAAAAAAAAAAATTTCCAAGCCACAAAGATGCAACTGCAATTTCTCCAATCCATCAAAATAAAGAATGACGTGTCAGAAATGCAACTTGTCATAAGACAATAAATCGTTTATTTCGTTCGAAGGATCACCCGCTATTTAAAAAATTTCCGACAAGACCATCGGCTGTCAAACTGATTATTCTGTCAAATGAAGAATTTTACGGTATCTCTTTTCTTTCCTCCTAAGGACGTCTTTGTTTGAATACTATTTTGATGTTAATTTTAACCGTCTGCTGTTCCACGTGAGTTTAGGCCAACGAAATAATGTCGTCAGATGACACTCTGCCAAGGAAGGGTGCGCAAACTTTCAGTTAAAACCATTCCCAGCCGCGCACGTGTAGAAGTAGTACAAATTAAAAAGAGAACAAAGCAACACAAACATTGCTCAAATATTTCTGCATATGACAAAACAATCAGTCTGATTTACAGTAAAATTCAGCCTTTATTGTATTGTCCTCCCTTCACTAACATATTGTTTCCTTTTGTTCAGGTCAGAATTTAGGGTCTGAGTTACTTATAAAACAGTAAAACAGCATACACATCTTTCGTTCTAAGAAGCAAGTTTGTATGATTTCCATTACATTGGTACTATGAAAATTTCATTCTTATTCATAAGAAGTGAAAGTGAATTTACTTTACTTTGACAAAAACAGCCATCTATCCATTATTGAAGAGTTTCTTTAGTTTCTTCAAGAACTTTAGTTTTTCTAATGGAAAAAAGTATGCAAGAAAATCTCGTGAAACAAAGGATTCTGACTTAAAACAGCAGATTTTGTAACAATAGTGAAATCGACAAGCCAATTTCAAAGCGATTAACCATCGAAGACAAAGCGAATTCACTCTAGCAGAAAATCAAAACAAGCAAAGCCATGTTTTGATTTTCTGCTTGAGAGAATTCGCTTTGTCTTGAATGGCTAATCGCTTTGAAATTGGCGTGTCGATTGCACTATTGTTACAAAATCTGCCCTTGTTGTCTGGAAAATGACAAAGTGATAGTGTTGTTGATTTTAATTTGCAGGAATGTGCTCAGGTACGAAATCTGTTGTTTTGGATTGTAAAACGCTTTATCCTGTTGGAAACCTTTCTTTCTGACAGTTAAAGGCTTTGTTGAAATCAAGCTGGGAATGTTAGGCCTAGTTTCCATGTATCACTACCATAAGGCAACAGTCATTTGCCATCTTGCTCCCAGTAGAGCAAGCAGATTTTCTTTGAAGAAAAGCGTCTTCTCTGGTGGATTTTTGAAACGCCGTAAGGTTCCCTCTGGGAGAAAGTTAGACGAGTTTAATTATCCCCGGAAAACGGCAGTCTCCCTGTACCGCCGATAACCAAATAATCGTATGAAAACGCCTTGCTTGCGGCTGCCTGCGATGCTGAGAGTATTGACGGTGGCAGATTGCGCTATGGCTGTCGCAGGCTGTCGCTATGGCTGTCGCAGGCAATCTTCGGTAACGGGTAAAGAGTGGGGACAGTGAAAGTAAAAAATCAGCGAAAGAAACAATGAATGAATTTAAAGACTTGCTGCAAAAAACTAACAACACAACTAAAGCAGTGATTTATTTGTTAAGTTCATCTGGTAGAAGACAGAATATCTTTGAACATATTAACTCATCTGGATCCAAATTTAAAATTCTTCAAAAAACTTTTCCCATGTCACAACCTTTTGATCCGTTTTCTCAACATCTGAAAAATGTCATGTCAAAATTCGTAGACCAACGAAAGGTATGTTGCGTTTTTGAGCGTTCTTTGAAGTTGCCGACACATTTTCGCACCTTCAATAGCCTCTGTGTTTCTCTAAGATTTTGCGTGTAATACATAATTTATCATTGCCTTCTTCGTATTCCGTTGACAGCCATAATCCCGCCATAGTACACTTTCTTTTCCTGCAGGAACCTTCGTATGGAAATGTGGCCTAACCTCACCAAGTAACATGATAGCAGAGACAAAATAAAACTCCTGTGAATGTTTCCCTCTTCAACCAGAGACGCATGAACCGGGGATTGGCATTTGGGGCACATGCCCCCCAAGTTTTAGAAAAAACGAAGTTTTGTTTTTCCGTTTAAAAAATCTGTTAAAAAGTACCTTAAAAGTATAAGTGACGTGCCTCTCCCCTCGTTAAAACATTTCTGTTTCCAACACAATATTTCGCTCCTTTCCATGCAAACGTTCATCACTTACTTCGTAATGCAACTGTTCGTTACACGACAAAGCGATTTGCGATCTCCAAAAATCAATTTCATACTTAAAAAAGTGCAAATCAGAATAAAAAAAAGCAATTCCTGATCTAATTTATTGTGATTTGGCTTTGATTTGATGTGACTTGAAGATTGCAAAGCTCCTTGTCATTTTGAAAATCAGAATCTTTGTTCTACAAAATCGGTCCCCTTTGTTTGACAACATGTGCCCATGTTTAGGCCAACAGATTAGCACCACGAAACAAGATTTCTTTAACCACGATCCACAGCAATTTGACATAGCATGCCTTTATTTAGGGCAACAAATTAGTACCACCAAACATATCTTTTTCTAAATGGACAAGGGATCAATTAGACTTGGGACAAAGTCTGGCAGAAGTGAAAAAACCCTGCAAATCATGCCAAGTAATTTTAAAAATAGCGCAGGCCTGACGTATGGGAAATTGAAAAAGCCTGAAAGAAACAAATTAGTCAATTCATCATTACAATGACGCATAAAGCAAATTCAGAATGAGGATACTATGTTTGTTGCAAACCTTAATTCCTAAATAAGTGTTGCAGTGACAAATGATCGTTCCACGGTGGTCAGGTGTGATCGAACACGAGACCATGATGCAAAAGGCAGCCAGCTCGAGAAACCACACATGCAAGGCACCTTTCATGGCTTAAGCAACATTTGGTCATTTTAACGCCACACCCAAATGCACACCCATCATCTGAATTTCACCTTTCCCCTTATTCGCGAAGTGCGCAATGCATTGTGGTACTTGTAGTCAAGAAACTCATGTGGCGGTATCAAAACATACTGTTTTCTATGCTGTTCAACAAGTACGACGCATTCTCAACATGGATTCATCTGCCTTTTCTTGCGAAAATGATTCACTTCTTGCACTGCAATGTAGCCCTAATTTTTTTCAAAACTACAGCTCGGGGCGAACTTCAGCCAGAAGCGGTTCCAGAAGCTAGAAAGAAGACTCAAAATGAAGAAGCCGAAGGGCCTAATATTTTGCTGCCTGAGAATCCAGACGGTGGCGTTGGTTGGACTATTGATCTGAAATACTTACCTAAATTCACTGAAAGACATATCAATGAAACGCTTACTGAAAATTCGGTGACAATGCCTGACAATATCCCACCAAAGGCGGAAAGAAACAAAATTCACGGATATAAACTTTGGAAGGATATGTAAACAAAGCGAGGGTAAAACCCAATGTAAACAATGGACATGAAACTCTGATTTTGGTGAAAGCAATGGTGTCTGACTCTATGAAGAGTATAAAGTTATGCTTCCCAAGATAGCAAACTTTTACAAAACTTTCATTGTGAATAAAATGTAACACTTCTTGACTTAATAATCTTGAAGACCTGCTGCTAACAATGAGCCTTTGAACGCCCACGCCAAATAAAACAAACATAATTTTGGCAGAGGCTCAGAGTTAGCATGGGTCTTTTAGTTTGATATTAGTTTCTAGCTTTTTGGTTGTGTTTCTTAATGTATTGAAAAAATGTATCAAAAATTGTATTTGAGTGTCTGCACTCGAGATAAAATAAGAGAATAGCAAATAAGATAAAAAAAACATTTTGCAATTATCACATCAATATATCCTTGTGGCTAATCTTCTACAGATTTAGGTTTAATAAAATGTGGCTTGTTTTGGTAATAGGTATTTGTATATGAAAAAGTTTAAGTTTACCCCCCTACTTAGATCATGTATAACTGCTACTTAGTATGCTGTTATACATGAGTTATTGTCATACACAAACTTAAACAATTAGCAATGAGTTGTTTCATCCTTATTATTCAGCTTAAAACATGATTCAAATTGCTGAAGTTTCTTAAGAGTTTTGATTTAGTTCTATCAGTTTCTTGAATTTTTGGGGTCAAGTACTGGGTTTCTTATAAAGCGGTTACTTTATATTAAAAAAAAAATTGTATACTGTATCTATCAAAACAAATTATTTGTTATTATTGAGAGGTGGTAAAACGTTTGTCATGCTTTAGATGGTCAATGTCAATGGATGTTTTATTCAATTTTCCTTGTAATAAATCCTTTTCCAGCTGGCATCTGTTCTAGTTGCTGTCTTAGAGCCAGCAACTCTCCCTGGTGTTGCTTTTTTAAGAGCTCAGTTTCACTTGTTTTTTGGGTTTCTTTTTCTTGGGCTTCTTTTTCATCAACATGCTGTCTGGATTTCGTTTGAATTTCATGGGTGGCATCATCAACAAAAACTTTATTTGTTGACTTTCATGTTGGTCTTGGCTTGGAAATGGTTGGCCTTGTTGATTTTGGCTTGGCACAATGAAGGGTAAATTGTTCATAAATGTCTTTTTACCACCAATAAAATGTTCCGAGCAGATTCTGTGTCCAGTAGT
>JAYJMH010010683.1:0-23511 GCA_036873815.1 Phacellophora camtschatica | reverse complement strand
ATGGATCGAATTGGTACCCTTTCAGCTTTTCTTTCAGGCTCTTAACGTTGCTACAATGAAGACGCTTTGCAGCAGGAGTTAACTCCTTATGCATCGAAGATGTGGACATGTTGATTTTCTCTCTAAGAGAATTTTGAATCTTTGCGTGTATGTGTGATGTCTTGATCCATGTGTTCACCTTACTAACATCTGTACTATAGCCTGCTCTATATGGCCCAGCACTTCGCTTTGTCTCTCCGTTGAACACCTCAGTTATGAGGTCACCATGAATGCTTGAAAATGGGTTACCGGAAAGGCTTCCTCCGAATCCTCTTGATATCAAATCAACAATTGCGGGATGATTTTTTCTCTGCAAATCTTTCAGGAAGACATGTTGAAATGATAGGTAGCGAGAATAATTGACATGGTCAAATGCAAAGCAGTGCTTTAACATCTCTCTTTCCGCCTGCAAATGCCTTTCCAGGTCACCTTCCCTGACGGCAGAAACTAGTGCAAGTAATGCTGAAACATCCTTCATATATGCAACAGTCATTTGACATTCACTTCCTTTTCCTTGCGAAATTGCTCTTCTGTATAACTCCCTGAAATGCTCACTTGTCATAACAAGATTTAGGTGCTTGGGGTTCGGCTCTGATTGTAACTGCTTGAAAAGTTGAATTAACTCTGGAGCAAGTTCGGTAAAATTCGATGTTAGTGTCTCCACTCTGTGTTGAACCAATGCACTAAAGCACTCTTTGTGTAGACGCATATTTCTGTAGTAATGCCCTGCCTCTTCTGCCTTGTCAGCTGATCCAGCTGCTATAACTTCTGCATCAATCCACCAATCTTTGTATCCCTTGCAAGAATGCCTTTTGCGTAGCATACGTTGACGCACCCGTATTTGGTGAAACCCTCCCATAAGAATTATTACGTTTTTATAAGTTTCTGGGAATTTCCATAGGATATGTGCTAGCCTAGCGTATACTTGCTCATCTGCATGGGCAAAAATATGATTTATTTCCAACTCTTTCATAAGATCAAGAAGATTATCAAGAAAGATCTTGCAAATGGGATATTCAGGTGGTTCCGGAATGACTGGTAAATACTCTAACAAAGACTTCTTCGTTTCCTTCTCTGTGACGGCTTTATTAAAAACTGTCCAAGAACCAAAAGGATTTGAATCTTTCGTTCCAGGTAGTGCATCTAGCAGTGCCCAAATGAAATCCTTCTGCAAACACAATTCCAAACTGTTACTGTCATTATCATCGTCACTGTGTTGTGGAAATAATGGAGGGGTACTTTTCTGGCCAATATTGAACATTGGAACTACTTGTATCTCATCAAGGTCAGCTGCTAAATCAAGGCTTCGTTGAAGATCTGGCTCTGGCTCAGCAGTTTCACCTGAAAATCAAATAGAAAACAAATAGGAAAATGAAAGAGTGACCAAATAGGATAATGGATCGTACCCATATTTTTTACAGTTAATAAACATTCCATAACGACGAAAAACAAGAAATACCTTGCAAAATGGGCTGAAATAGAGTGCAGTTGGTGTCATGAGTGGTTCCTTTCCCTGTAATCGTATCCTGGCAGCCATCATTGTTATCTATTGTTGCGTGTGTAGCTATACCTTTGATCATTCCTTTCGAAATGCCGCTAGATGAAGACACCATTAAAGCCCATGCTCGATTCTGCTGTAGGATATCGCTATAAGAGATACAATTGTTCATTTTATGGAGCATCTCAACGGACTGTTTGCTGCTTGTCATCCTGTGCAGAGCCATTCCAGATAGTACTTGCTTGGCGTTTTTCTTTGCTGGCATTAAGAAAATCTCCCAGTCAGAAGCCATTGACCAAACTTTTGTTGCCGTTCTACGAGATCTTGTAACAGCATATCCATGCTCGTTCAGTTTAAAATTTGGATCAAACGTTCCATAGATTAAATTGTACAATTCCTGCATTGGGCCTTGCTGAAGCTCCAATAGCAGTTCGTCTGGTGTGTAAGGCCAAGCATCATCATCAACATTTGCTCTCATTTTAATCTTTCTCTTTATCATTTTGGCGCATGCTTTTACTAGATCTTCATCTCGCAAACCATGGCCTTTTAAAGTGGTCACAGTGTATAGTAGCGGATTCATATCACTGGAGTGAACGATCACTAAGCGTCCTGTAGAATAAAATCCCAGCTCATCACCAAATTCTGTAGTCAACCTTTTCCGTAAAAGACAGGTACTTTCGACAGGAGATTCGATATCTTTTTCCTCGCTCATTTCTTTAATTTCTTGATGCAATTCAATTAATATATATCCGTTCTTTTCACGAATAATTTTCTTCCAAATTATTCCATAGAATTCATGCAAAACATCAATTTTGCTCTTCTCTGCATCTTCAATTGGTATCTTCGGTAATGGTACACTGGCAGTGAATTTTAGGTATTATGACTGATAGTAGAATATATCGGCAGCAAATATATCATGCGAAAATCCACTAACTGCGAGTTGCAATCTATTTGCTGCTACATGGAAGCGATGCTCATTATCCTTCAAAATCACATCTTTACTTTTCATCAATTTAATAGCCGACTTTTCTTCCGTGCATCTCCCTAAACCTCCCTCGATGAACGCTTTCTTGTCTGGTAACCTTTTCTCATTGCAAACGAAGCATATTACCTTTTCCAGAAGATGCTGACTTATAGAACGAAAGGTTAAAGTTGTTGCTGATGTGGCAGGCATTGAAAAACTGCACGTTTCGTCGCTTAAGCAGTCACCAGAGTTTTCTGAAGTAAGACCAAATCGTTTTTCACGTGAGTCTATATTTGTACGGAAAGATGTTCTGCAATTAGTGTGTGCCTTTCCAAAGGCCTTTCCAGTTTCTGTGACCTTTGAGAAGACATTGGTAAAATTGAACCGAGAATCATCGAAGGGAATATTTATCTTGGACCATCTTTCTGCTTGCTCTTTCAAAGAGTTCCAACCTTGATCGCCAAAAATCGTAACTTTATGACTCTTCTTGATAATACCATCGCATAACGAACAAGATTCACTGTTGCTCTTGATAACAGACAGAAAAGACTTACGCTTTTCCATATCACCGCTGAATTGATAAATAACTTTCAGTGTTCAACTGACAATACTTTCAAATATCATTAAAGCATAGTAAAGGTTTCATCAGAAGCAAACGTGGGAAAGCATAGCAAAGGTTTCATCAGAAGCAAATGTGGGAAAAATGTTATTTAAAAAAATTGGTATTATTTAACACAAAATTATTAATATTGTAAAATGTTATTATTGTAAAATAATGCAATCGTTTTCAACATTAACAAGCGGGATTGGGGGCGAAAAATTCAAATCAAGTGGATATTCTTGTAGAAGAAGACACAGACGAATTTGACTGGATTCCTTAAGCTTGATTTTGTTTGAGATTTTAATATAGTAAACATAGTAACATAGTAACATTGAGGTTATTTTACATATTAGTGACTGATTCAGAAAATTTCCTTGTTTTGTGCATCAATCGAGAACTCGTCAGCATATTAAAAAAGGATGTTTGGTGCATGACTGTGAAAAAAGCAACAATTAATAGCAGATTTGTTACACTTATTGGTTTTTTGATGACGTCATCGAATAGGTCATCAAATAAGTCAAATATTCCTGGTGTAAGCAAAACGTTTATTGTTTAATATATCAATCGAAAGCTCTTTATTAGCACATTAAAATAAGACCATTTAGAGGCTAATCCAACGAACATACGTCGATTTATACTAGATTTATCACATTTTTTTCTTAATTTGTTGACGTCATCGATCACGTGACACTGAAGCAATATTCGAAAGTACCCATCTTGGATTATGAATCTCCATACTCGATTACATATGAAACCATTAAAGTTCTTTCGGTTAGGTAAGAATTCAGATTTTTACAGCCATCGCCCTGCCTATATATTTTTGACGAAAATGAACCATCAATGGAAAGCCTCGTTTTCGGTCAAATAGTAAGGCTATAACCTTGCATTTTGTATCAAAATTAATCGTATTTGGAGAATCTTATTTTCAGTCAAATAGTAAGGTTATAGCCCTATCCTTATGAACAAAATTGACCATATTTGAAAAACCTTGTTTTTAGTCCAATAGTAAGGCTATAACCTTACATTTTTGACCAAAATTAGAAATTTTTGGAAAACCTCTTATTCGGTTATATAGTAAGGCTTGAAAAAGGTTTTTCATATATAGTCAATAGGTTTCGTTTGCAGCTAAAGAGCAAGGCTTTACCATAGTATTTTGGCCAAACATCTATCCACCAATTTCAAAAGGCTTTTATTTTGGCCAAATATTGTCAACTTTAAAAAATTCAAAATGTAAAGCTAGAACATTACCATTTGGTCCAAAATTAGTAAATTTTAAAAGAGATTATTTTTAATCGATCATTCATTTGTAACTACAGTGTACCATCTAGAAATCATTGCAGTGAAGTGAATCAAGAACCTATACATACATGAAACACATACATGGAAAACCTATATCTTGTTCGCACATATTGATATCAAAGAACTGCAACAGTGGACGGTCTTATTTAAGATTCAATATCCAAAGATTCGAGACTCCGTTAATCAAAAATTAATATCCAGTACCAAATATTCCGTTAAGACAAAAGAAATTATGGAAGAAATTGTGGTTTTAATGGTGTTGTAATATTGGTCGAACACCAGATTACATCATCACACTGTTTGGATATCAATGAACTACGCTTACAAGTGTTAGCGTGTTGAGATAGCTCAGTCGGTAGAGCAACTGCCTGGAAAGCAGAAGGTCCTGAGTTCGAGACTCGGTCTCACCATAATTTTCCTATTAATCTTCATTTTGTCAAAAAATTTACCAAAAAAATATATATTAAAATGTAGATATTCCTCATTTATTTGGAATACTCATTGGCAACTGGGAACACTTATTAGCAACTGGGAACACTGATTTGTGTTCAGAATAAATTATTTTGTGGGTGGGAGGAGTGGTGATCGCTTTCAGTGCAATCCATTTATGTAAGGCAACTTTAAGCTAGGGATTTGGCACTGAACACAACTTCAGTACTGAATATTACATTAAGCATTAGTTTGAAGAAATTCTGGTGCTTCATATTCACACTGCATGCCTAGAATATATTTAAGCATGTTAAATGGGAAATAGGGAAGATGTTCTAACAAATGGATCAGCATGGTTATTATGCTGACTTGATTAACATATTTTTGTGCATATATGTATTATCTTTGATATATCTTCAAACAATATGTTTATACGCGGTTTTCCTTTTATCAAGCAATCATGATTTTCTTTCAGTTATGCCTGCTGTTATCATACGTCAAAGAAAGCCTTATCGAAGAAAGAATGGTGTTTTCATATATTTTGAAGGTATGCGTTGTCACTAAATGTATTGAGTCGTTATTCTTTAGTCTGAGATACTTGTTAAGTTTGTGTGCTGTAACAATTTCATTAGCCATAGTCATCTGCCAGGGATGTTGTTGTTTCGAGAGCATATTTGAGGAAACACACTTTGGGACGTTGGGAAACAGTCGTTTTGAAAATTCACCCTATACTGAGAAAGAAAATAGTCCACAATTAATGGCCCACCTGATGTCCGTTACACTTTTTTCAGATTTACTCAAAAGTTTGTCAAAAAAACAAGTGGTGAAGAAATTATATAAGGCCATTTAAAAAAATTAATTGATTCTCATCACAAAATTTTAAAATCAGCAAGGTGGGAGGTTTATAAATTTTACTCAGCAATATTTATGGGTTTCTCTGCTTAGAATTTCCAAAGTGCTTTGTGCTGTAAAAATTGTTTAATTTAGAAGAGATTTCTTCACCATTTTAGTTCATCCTTTCAAACTTCCATTTCCACGGAGATTATCATTACTTAAAAGTGTTGCCTTTTTTTACTCTTTAAAATTAAAGGTTTTGGAATTCATTGATTGCAGTTGTTTGCTGTACTTGTAGCTGATCATTTGCAAATTGAACAGTAGCAAAGTTTATTTTTTTCTACATAATGTCCTTTTCACTGTACATTTTTTAAAGGCAACTTAAGCTAGGGATTTAGCTTTTAATGTAATTTCTCTCGTTCCCTGTTGCCAATATCAACATGTACTGGGTGATTCATGCTGCATTTAGTCACAGATGTGCTTTGTGGCAAAATTATCTGTACTTAACATTCATTATTTTAAGACTAGCATTTTAAGTGTTTTTTCACTAGCTCTATATTTTGGACAAGTGTGAGTAAAATTTCTTCATTCTTTTTAGACAATGCTGGTGTTATTGTTAATGTCAAGGGTGAAATGAAAGGTAGGTTCTAATTCATAAAACCAGTTGATTCCATCTTAGACATGGTATTTTCATGTACAATGTCAACTTTCACTTCTATTGAATAAATATAGTTATCTAGTATTTGGATAGATTCGTTTTCATTTAGCAAGTAAATGATATTCATACCAATAAACCCAAATTGAACCTGTCAATTTCCTCAAAAATTTCAAATGCATATAGTCCCTTTGAATATATTTTTTTACTTTGTGTGAAAGCGTTTCCAGATATAAATCTTGTAATTTTGCTGTCACAACTGATTCGTTTTTATATCCCATCAAAACCAACCAAAGCAATGGAAACTGAAGGCTAGTTTAAATGTTTTGAACTTCTGGAAGCTGAATAGGCACAATTTTGGGAGCTCACTTCATTTGTATTTGAAACAAATACATATCACTTTATTCCAGGCAACTTAAGCTAGGGATTTGGCCATTAATGTCATTTTCTCTCGTTCCCTGTTGCCAAGAACAACATGTATTGGGTATTTTACACTGCATTAGTCACATTCGCTTTGTTGCAAAATTACCTATGCATCATATTACTTATTTCACTTACATTATTGATTGATTTTCACCATTGTTTTCCAAAAATAAGTACCATTTGTTATATATGTACCAAACTTTGTTTATATTTGTATCTACCACCTTTATTTGTGTTTCCACTTTGCATGCTTATTTGTAATGAAGCACTAGAGGATAGTGAATCGTGGAGGACAGACGTCTGGTTGTTAATCTCTGTTTTCTTGTTTTATCGCCTGTCTCGTCCATGCTCATCTCAATATAGTACACTGTTTACTTTTTTAAATTGTGCTCTTGTGTCTTGCTTTCAGGCTCGGCAATCACCGGACCTGTTTCAAAAGAGTGCGCAGAACTATGGCCCAGGATAGCTTCAAATGCTGGGAGCATTCAATGAGTTCATTAATGAAAATTATTGATTTCAAAATTTATTTGTTTTTTGTGTGAATTACTGTTGGCGTTGTTGATGGAATACAGAAAATCGCCACTAGTCTGGCCAGTCTATAGTAGCTTGCCAATTCAATTGGGTAACCTTAATTCCTTGATCATTTCATGTGATCTTTCATGCAGCTTTGTTGCAAGTTTGATGACCATTTTGCATTTAAAAAGTCTGGCAATTGAATTGCGTTTACTTTATTAATCTGCATGTTATTCATACGTAATAGAATTGCAATTGCTAGTTACTTTTAGATTGGTTGTTCTTGTGTCCGTTTATTCTCTGTAAATGCAAAGTTAAAATTCCTCATATTTGTTGCGGAAACCATGGGGAAATTAAAAATTTATTTGTAACCACGGAGTTTTTTCTCAATATTTGCTCTATTTTAAAAAATGTTATCTTTAGGATTAAACAAAGCATGATTTTCGTATTTCGTGACGCTTTCTGTCTTAAAGTTTTGTGTTCTTTCCGGAGTTATAAAATATCAACTTTTTGAAATCATGGTGAAAAGTGGGCTTTTAAAAAGATTATTATTTTAATCTTTAGTGTTTTATTTGGAAAGACAAATTTGAGATAAATAGACACAAAACATTTTGATGTCGATGACTCAAAACAACTCGCACCTTTTTCAGGTTTTTGTTCAGACTCTGCGAATTTATCGAGAAATAAGCGGTAAATGGCAAAAGGACTCTGCTATACAATTAATGAAAATTCAGCTTAGCAGTAAATAAAGTAGCAAATTTTCAGCATAGGTTCCAAATCTTTAATTCGTTAACGCTGATTGACACACATCACCGAATTATCCATTCAGATTACCGGAAATCACGCAACACTTCTGGAAATGCACCATTCCAGTCATGTTTTGTTAATTTTATAACCCCCTGTCATAAGGAAATACTGCAAAATTTGGTTGATCCGATTTCAAATTTTTTCTTTTACATCCAATGGTTTTGGGCGCACATTTCCAGAACGGGGATTTCCGAAAATTTATTCGGTTCAAAAGTTTTGGCCAAAAGCAAAGCGTCGAAATTTGTTTGCCAAACAAAGCACTTGCTTCTTTATCTAAACCCTTCTCCTCGCCAAAAAACTTCTGTTATGACTCGTTGGTCCTATTTTTTTGTTTAATAAGATTGAACAAATATTAAATAAACTGACCATGTGCTTGTGCATGTCAAATGAATGCAAAGAAAGTCATCTTTTCATTTTCCCTCGTGGCTTAAATTAAACAGTCCTGAGTTTTGCCTTCCCTAACTTTCACTTATAAACTGAGGATCAGTTTTGATTCATTCTTCGTGTTTGTCATTGCATCTTGCACAAGAAACAGACAATTTTCTTCCCAACAGAAAAATAAAGGGAATAACCCTGGGATGATGATTCAAAATCCCCTCCCCCCCATTTCATTTATCATTCAAACTATGAATTCAAGAACAACAATTTAAGTTTGATGCCAGTCTCAACATCGTTTTTAATGGCACCATGAATTCAATAACAACTTTAATTTGAAGGTGATACGTTTGATTTTGAAGTCTCAGCATTTTTTTAATGGCACTATGAATTTAACAACAACTTTAATTTAAGGTGCTACGTTTGATTCAAGTCTCAACATTATTTTTAATTGCTCTATGAATTCAACAACAACTTTAGTTTAAGGTGCTACGTTTGATGAAGTCTCAGCATTTTTTTTAATGGCACTATGAATTTAACAACTTTAATTTAAGGTGCTACGTTTGATAAAGTCTCAACACCGTTTTTAATGGCGCTATGAATTCAACAACGACTTTAATTTAAGGTGATACGTTTGATAAAATCTCAACACCGTTTTTAATGGTCTTATGAATTCAACAACAACCTTTATTTAAGGTGGTACGTTTGCTTTTGAAGTCTCAACACCGTTTTTGATGGCACTATGAATTCAACAACGACTTTAATTTAAGGTGATACATTTGATTTTGAAGTCTCAACAGCGTTTCTGATGGCGCTGAAGTCAAGCTTTCAAAGACTTCATGCTAGCCTGTGTGCAGACTTTGCTTTTTACTGTGGTGGAGAAGGAGAGGGGGGAGAGGTCTCCCCAAGATCTGCACGCAGGCTACTCCACACTTGACTAAACTATGAGGGAAACATTTATTGCAAAAAGAAATTTATTGTTGGAAAGGTTTCAACTTTTTCGATGTTCTTGTCATTAATGTACTGCACTTGCACCAAGAACAGAACTTTCGTGGATAACGCCTTTTTCTTGCGTAAATAAACATGGGGAAATATGTATTATTTGTTCACCAGTTGATTTGTTTACATTTTTAAAATAAACAAGCAATTAGCAGTACTTGTTCATGCTCATGTGCTAACAATTATGAACCTTTAAAAATGCAGACAAACTCCTCCTAGGATCAAATATAACGTTTTCCTTTGCAACTACCAATAGCATCCATCTTGCACTTTGCACTGGTATTTTTCTGGTTTGTCTGAGATGAAAATGCCACCATGCGCTGTAAGTTTGTTTCCATGCTTCACCGAATGCAACTAATCAGTTTCTCTTTGCTGTCAGTTATTTATCCCATCCTCGTCGCCATCAAAATAATGTTGAAAAAGTATTTCGAATCAAAGCGGATGTGTTACATCGTTACAATCAACTGACTATAAGCATTCTAAATTACTCTTGATATCTGTGCTTCATTATAAGTGATAACATGTACAATCACTATAGTGACAAAAACAGTGATTTCATGTTTGTTATTTCACATTTAAATTCATATCTGTGCAAACATGAACTTTCAGAAACATGAACTTAATTAAATATAAGACGTAAAATATGATCTCAATTGTGAAATATTTTTACTTTCTAAAAGGCATTTAGTCGTGTTAAATAGGCAAGGTTACCCAAATCTCCAAAATTGCTGATTCATGTGGATAGCATGATGCAATGAGATTGGCTGCCTTGTAAATTATCGCATGCGGCATTACAGTGGGTCAAACGTGTGCTTGTTTCTTTGTTTTTACTTGACCTGTCCACCCCTGCCGTCCCAAATTCTACACCCTTACCAACGAAATGATGTTTCTCTTCTTCTAAATCTATAACCTTTTCACCCCCATCCCCTTGATTAAATCATCCACATAATTTAATTCAAGTGAGAAGAAATATCAAGACACATTCACGCAAAATGGTGCCATCTAGAAAAACTGTTTTGGCATTATACAGCCTGCCGAATATTTATACAGGTACTTGTTGTATTGTTTTCATGTATCGTTGCATTCATTCTTGTTCATCAATTAATCGTTTCCTTTTGGAATTTAATTTATTTTAATTTTAAACCACACTGTTATTTACATAAAATCTCACATTATACAATCTTGTAGTGTAGTAGCTTTCCGCTTTTGCTGTGGCTTCTCGTGGAGTGCTACAATCCCGTAAAACTACTGCGCAGGGACCGACGAGAAGGGGGCGACTGCCCCTGGGCCCGGAATTAACAAGCTCTATTTTCTGGGACCCGATTGAATAAAAATTACTTTAAATTTTATAAATGAAATGTAGATGTAGATATACATCTTATCATTTCAATTATTTTTTCAGCTAAAGATCTTGGATTGCACATGTTTTTAAATTACATTGCATTGATCAGGATAATCAGCCCAACGTTAAAAGTCAATGATGAGCCAAATAATTGGTTGGTTCATTTTTCCGCGTTTTATAAGTGTCAAAGTAGCCCTCAAACCTGAAATTTTCCATGGGCTCATCATTTCTCCCGGCGGCCATGCCTATACCCAAGTTACGTTTTCTGTGCCAGTAATTTCTTATGCAAACGGAAAGCAGGGTATATTTGTTACCTTTACGTGAAAGTACCATTACAGAAAGAAAATGCTGTGTTTGACCGTGGTCAAACCACCACTCTGACAGCTTGGCTCAATTTCAATATCCAAGCGCTCACTACCGTACATGTTTGCAAACGTCTTTGAAAATTTTACAAACTCTTTCAATTTTACAAAAATTCAACTGACCCTTCAACCTCTGGAAGTATTTTTTTGAATCGTAAACGCTCTGTCAATAATGTGGCATATGTAATTGTTGACGAAACCGATGGCAGTATAATGACAAATCACAATAATAGCTAGAAGCAGGGAGATGATTTGTCTCTCGCTCCTCCCTTCTGCGGATAAGAAATAAAGGGGCGTCAAAATAATTAGCTCTCTTGGACCAGTATTTGTAAACAACCAGCATTAAATTTGGGAAAGCACTCGCCATGATGCTTAATGTAACCGCTCTAAAATACAAACTGTAGTTGTGGACTTGAGACATATTCTTTGAAAGTAAATCACATGGAAAAATACCCTCCTTCAGTTTGTAAAATTTGATTGGAGGAATAGCTATATTTATTTTTAGACTACCCAGTCGAGTCCCCTGGCGTTCGCCACATTTAACTCCATTGATTTACTCTCATGCATAAAATAAATTAGAAGACTGAGACTGTGTTCAAAACATTTTGTCAAAAATGTGAAGAGGAAATTTAAAGAAGATCCCATGAAGTGGAATAGTGGAAACACTTCAGAATCGTGGGTGGTCGATGCTTGGATAGGGAGAATCCTCCGAGTGAGGTGAATCCAGCCTGAATTCTAGAGTTACTTTCGAAAAAGCGCTTTTTAGGTTGTTTTAGACACTGTATGGTGTCTTTGAAGAGTTAGTTTGAGAAAAAACAAGTCTTTGTTGAGAACCATAGTCATAAGAAAAACTTATGTCTAAGTGAGAACGGAAGACAACTAAAAAACATCAAGCCAAAGCTGGACAGATAGCAATAGCTTGCATATTAGAATTGTCTCACTCAACATTGATGACATGTTAGTTCCTCAACTGCAAAGCACTTATTTTTCAAACTTGAAGTAAGTCAAGACATGAATTTGCTCAACACACAATTTGCTGAACTTTCAAAAGCACTTTTAATTGTGTTCACATATTTTGTGCTCGTGAGATTATTTCTGTTGATTTCAGTTTGGTATGTGTTTGTGTATTCTGGGTTTTGTTTGCAGTATAATGCAGATAGCAAATAAAATTAAGGTTAAATGCCAAACAAAAAGCATATGTATCCAACAAAAAGAGCGTTATTTTTTAAATAAAAATTAGAGTAGAGCTGTAACCATATGCCTTTTAACAAACTGTCCAGGAAAAAGTAATCTAATCATTTAATGTAGGGCCTGTTTACAGGAAGAGGGTGATCATCTGCCTCCGGATCAAAATCAAATCAAAATTAAAACAATTTATACTTATTTTATATTTTTGAAAACTAATTTTTCTGCGGTTGCTTTTCAGATAAACCCTAAACGTGTACATATCATTCTGTGCAGAATTAAATGGTGAATCCAGAAATAATATACTGGTTTGGTTATTGAAAAGTACAAATGATACAGTTTAGATTTAATGACAAATTGACCACCCTTGTGATAACAGCTTTGTATACCTTATCTCTTGCTTTGCGACCAAACGAAAGATAAAGTCATGAAAAATAAATTGTGTAAGGGAAATTTTATTTGTTGTTTAACTCGGAGTTACCAAAATTCTAATTAATTTTATTGATTTCCAAAGTCCTTTCTCGTTTTAAAACCTTTTTGAAAATCGGACTGCTGAATTTGGTAAAAAATCCTGACAAAATGTTTATGTATAATGCATTGAGACCATGCATATGAAATTTCAATGAAATTCATAGGTCCATAGACACAGAGCTTTTTGAACACAAACTGGTGTCCCCAAATAAAATAATTATCAAATGGTGGGAAAAATGATTAACTGTGTGTGTGCAAATAAGAACAACCAAAAGTTTTGCAAAACGTGCGCTTTTCGAACAAATCCTAAAGAATGTCAACAAAATAACATAATTGAAAGGAAACTCAATGCTTGGGCTTGAAAAATGATCCTCTTCTAACCGCTAAAGTATGAAAATTCACGAGGTCATGTGGGCCTAGTTTAAGTTTTTTTCTATTTAAAAGCTAAAAACTTTATGTAAAACATGTGAAATGTAAAATTAAGTAGGAGAAATATATAGTCCAATAACTACCCTGGGTATTGAACTAACGAAATATGATGAAAACCAAAAGTCAATTTTTTTGCTTTAATTGCTACAGTAACCTCAATCAAGAAATTTAGGATTTGTTGTTGTCAAAAATCTATCCTAGTCTGATATCACTTTCACAATACTAATAAAATCCAACTGTGTTTGGTAAAATTTATTTTATAAATTAATTCATCAAATTTTGGGATAGGGGGGGATCTGTTCATTTATTGTATTAGTGTATTATTGTATTGTGTTTTCGTGTTACTTATGGTGTTATTTAGAGTAGTAGTAAATTGTATATGTAAAAATCTTAATAGAATAAAATGAAATGAATTAATGTTGTATTTCCGGGCGTTTTTGACAGGGACGCAATTGTCACTATGCTTTGGCAATCTGAACGGAGGATCCAAAAACTTGCGACAGTTGTGTTGATATAAACTCGTTGCATAATTTTCAGAGTTTTCTTCCACATCATTTTTATAACGACTTTTACAGCCAAAACGTCTGACCTGCAACAAAAAGTTATCGTACTAAACAACACGCTGTATTTCACGTTTGGTCGCCTCTGGGTTGCTTAAATCTAACTTACCGCCGAATTGTCAAAATATTCTTGATAATTATTTTTTGTGAATAGAAAACTGTTTCATCCGGTGTACCGCAAGGGTCTGTGTTTGGTCCATTGCATTTCTTTGTCTACATTTGATGACCGTATTGAAAGTGTCAATTGTCATAGAACTCTTTGCAGATGACACATCATTGTTTTCTGTACTGGATGATAAAATGAAGTTATGATCACCACCGATAAAAAGAACATGTTAGAAATAGTTCAGTTATCGGCTGATAATGCAATTCATTGGGAAGAAAACGGAAGAAGTGATCCTTTCAACAACAAAAAATTAATTCTTACCCTCCATTCTTGGCGTAATCTTAGATTTCCGGGAAACTATTAAAAAAAAGACGTGACATCGATCTCATCGAATATTTTTCAAAATGTGTTTCGCAAAATGTTCTTGAAGAAGTGATCCTCATCCCGATTTTGTCTCAAAGTATAATCGCTAACTTTTAGCATTCAAAGATATTAATTGAAAGACGCAATGCGCAACGTTATAGGACCTTTCCACGAGACTTTATTGTTATTTTGTCTTTTCCGTGTTATTTTATCTTTCTTCGTTTTATATCTTGATTTTGTGTTATATTTTTCATAGTTTTGAGAACAAAATAGACTTGGAGCAATCTGTGTTTGGATAGCTGCAGTTCGAAATCTGTGAGTTTTTGTATCTCAAATTGTACACAAAACGACGTCCAAATGGCAAACTAAGAATTTGGATATCACCCAGTCCTCTGCGACCACATTTACCAGTCCAGTCCAGTCCAGAACATAATATTAAAATTACCCAATCTGTGTGCTTCAAAGTTAATTTGAAGAAACATAGTTTATTCCCAGTCCATGTTTGACATTTAAAAAGACATACTTGTTTCAATGGCGACTTGGGAGCTTCAAATTTGAAAAATATCACTGATCAGACTCCCAAGTCGATGTAGGAGTAAGCAAGTAGTTTTAATGCCAAAACTTGGACTGGAAATGAATGGCATTCCTTAAAATTGACTTCTCAGGAATGAGGGTAATTTTAATTTTTAGTTTTTGGCAGGTAAACGTAGCTGCAGATGACTGGATGTTATCTCAACTCTACGTTTGTCATTGGCACATCGTTGTAAGTACCATTTGAAACTGCTAGCCTCGCAGTTTTTTTGGGTCACTCAGTATGAAAATAGTTTTTTGCTTATATAAAGAAACGTATCTTTGCATCTACGAAAATATTGGTTAAATTATGCAAAGTGGTATCGTTAAATATAACAATTCTCTTCGCAGTTAAATATATAGAAAAACATTTACCAAATGGAAACTCGTACGATTCTCGACCAACATGTTTATGTCAGTTTAAAATTCAGTTGAATTATTTAAATCTCTTTATGGTAAGATCAACTTAATAAAGGAACAAACAGAGTTGATTATTTTCAATAAAAATACTTTCCTTTTAACAAGGGCTGTGTTAACGAAATTTAAAGCATTTTTTTGCAGCCGGTTGGATAAACTTTCACGAGCATTAACATAGAATAAACAATATAAAATCAATAATAAAGAGGGAGTGAAAAGCTCCTCCCATTTAATTACTGTTTTAAACAAAGGAAAGAAAATTAATTGTTTTTGTATTTGAGAAATTCAAATGCATTTAAGACATTTTAAATTTTCGCTAGATGATATGCGTTATGATACGTTATCTTTTCAGAAGTGTTTTATAACTAGATACATATTTATGGAATTTTAGTGACAGGCAGAGTAGACTATTGGAAAGTTGAGGAAACGGATATTTTTCTCAGTTAAGGTGAAGGTAAAGTTGCAAGTTTAGCGTCAAGTAATGTGATCTTAGAAGTAGCTCTGTTTCTAATCAAGTCTGTATCTAACATTATTTATAATTACGATTTGTCAAAACTACATTCAATGTGATCATTAACAGATTATCCAAATATGTACAACATCAGTCCAAAGAATAAGAAAATAAGCTGAAATGCTTAAATCGTCAAAAGTATACAAATCCCCCAGATCGATTGTTTGAATGTATTAGGGACTGAGCCTTCTTTGCTTTAGCCGAAAGGCCATTCCATAATTTGGCTCATCTAAATGAAAAACATTTTTGCTCTTCAGAATTCTTTTTAGATAACCTGAGATCTGAATTAGTGTTCCTAAGGTTTTATAAGGAAGAAATGGAATTTCTCCTGGATTCAGATGGTTTTCCATATGAGAAAATTGAGCAGTGGTCTACTCGTTGTTGTTGTTAGCATCGTTGGCATCAATAAATTTGGGCACTGATGTGGAAGTATCCAAAAATTTCAATAACATGTTGAATATTTTTGTTAACATTGTTGCCTTTGATCGGCATTGGGATTCTGTTGCCGACTTTCTATGCACAAATTCAACTCCGTTGCATGATGCGCGGATGTCAATCATTGTTTTATGTTTCTGAGTTTCAATTTTTAATTCAGAATTATTGTTTTCTACTAATTTTTGAATAATTTTCAGAAAAGACTAAATGTTGGAATCCCTTTTACGAACATCTTGCATCTGGCCTCTCGTCTGGTGTCTTAATTTCTTCCCATTTCAGACCCGCCACAACTCTATTCAAATTCATATTCCTTGTTGAAGAGCACATTTTTTCAGAAACTTTACAGAATATATAAATGATATAACCAAATTAATAGACAACTTGGATTGCATCTTGGTACCCTAGTTTTTAGTTTATACATTTGTTAATGTTACGTACGTTCGTTATATTTTGGATTGTAAATATAGCTTTGGTTTTTGCCATGTAAATTTTAATCTAGTTCCTAAACGTCAGCTCAGCGATACTATGAAATTAATTCCTTAAAGCCCAGAGCACACTGCAGAGTTTTATCCGCAATGCATGAGATCTTTGTCATAAAAATCTTGCTATGGCTGCTATGTGCAGCAACTAAATTTAAAAACCAAAGAATTTAATCGCTGACGAAAAAAAAATTGTGCTGTGTGTGGTGCTCGACATTATTACTCTTTAAGATATTATCATACTAGCCAATCAGCGGGCAGCAAACGTTACACATTGCAGAAGACAAATTTAAGAAATGATTGCGGTGGTAGATTTTTTCCATGATTGATTATTAAAGTCACGATTTTTCATATGCCAAAGACAAAAATGGCATATATCACGGATAAAAATCTGCAGTATGATTGAAGATAAAGCCTAATGCCCACTACGGATTTTTCTGGTCATAGCTACATGCGATTTCGGTCTTTTGGCATAAAATATCGTGCTATGTTTGGCAAATAAAAACCAAGCATTTTTATCGTCGTCAGCAACGTTAGCACCTGCAACTGCAATGCAGCGCAATTTGCTCCATAGAACATCCAATTAGCTCCATGAATAATTATTCCGTTGTGAAAATCTGTGAATCCTTACGATAGAAGCCACCTGCGTATGCGTGTGTTTGCTTTTTATGTACGTACCTGTCTGTATAAGCAGGCTGGTGGTAGTTGTCTCCACAAGCAATCACATCAGTCGTTGCATTGGGTAAGAAATCTGCTTTCAAATCAATTGCTCTGCAAAACTTATGAAAAAATGGAGTCAGCATTATATTTTAACGTGTCCAGTATCAACAAGACGCACGAAGGAAACAGCACCACCTTATCGCGGTACACAGACAGTTATTCAAAAATTAACTATGATGCCAACACAGTTTTCATCATAATCTCTTTTTTCTTCATAATGATAATTGGGACACTAGGCAACGGTCTCGTTTGTTATTTCTTTGGTTGGAAGCGTCGCGGCAAAAAGTCAATTCCAGACAAGCTTTTCTTATACTTAGGTATCATCGATTTAGCATCGTCCGTTGTCAACCCTGCTTTATTTCTTTATCTGGAGTTTACTGGTTTCAAAAGGTGGGATTTTGGAACACTCGGGTGTAAGCTGATAAAGCCATTCGGGCCAATATGCACAACATTTTCTGCTTTGCTGATACAAATAATAGCAGTTGATCGCTACATTGTAATCACAAGGCCTTTTGGGCGACAATATGGGAGCACTCGCATTAACGTAATGGTTATCATTGCAGGAATAGTTTCTATTGCTTTAAGTGTCTATTACATGTCATCGTTGAGACTTACTGATTCACACGGATGTCACGTGCGACTTTATAAAAGTTATTCCATACCTAGTGTTGCCAGCCTTCTTCTTCAAGATATTAGCTCCGTGACCGTCATCGCATTTACTACCACGGCAATAGTATTGAGAATGAGACAAAGTGGTAAACTGGGTGGAACAGCTCAAGAAGCCCTTCGGAAACGCAACAAAAGTTTGGTTAAAATTCTAGTTGTAATGGCCACCGTTTTTTTGGTTCTTACTCTCCCAAGGGATCTACTTCAGCTGTCCTACCTGTTATCTTGGCTGGTTGGTCCATCTGGAATACGGTACAACAAGCTGCTCAGACAACTCAATTCTCTTCTTAAAGTTATGCACACATCAAACAGTTGCGCTAACATTTTCATTTATTCAAAAATGCACAAGCATTTTCGCTTGTCTGTAAAAAGGTCAGTGCTCAACTTGCTTTCAACAGGAAGATACCGTCCATATGATCAAGCTACTGGCGTTAGTTTTCAAAACACTGGCACAAAACTTACTGTTCACCATTCTTCAATGGATGAAACAAAGGCTTCGACACTTTTATAAAACGCGGAAAGATGAACCAACCAATTATCCTGCTCTGCATTGACTTTTAACGTTGGTCTGATTATCCTGATCAATGCAATGTAATGTAAAAACATGTGCATTTCAAGATCTTTAGCTGAAAAACAATTAGATTGAAAAGATGTATATCTATTAATTGTTCTTGGTTCTACTTAAACACAGAAAATCTAAACTCATAGGAAATATTTAGCTTTTGAAACTTTTATCTGTTAAAGTATAGTTAACTATAACAATGTTTTATCAAATAAAGTTTTGTCAGTTAAAGTTTGAAGTTTTTGAAGCGGCTTTCTCGACTGAAGTGAATGTAATTGATCCTGGTGGCATTATAGAAAGTGACCGTGGAAATGTTTCCTGAAATGTTTGAAAGATTTGTTTGTGCAGATGAAATTTCTCGTAAAGATTAGCTTAAATTCATCAAGACATTTGCATTCTTTATCTTATATTTGTTTTGCAATCAATTTTAGCTGAAACGTTAGTAAACTTAGAATTGCTACAACAAACATCATGTATGAAGATATATTACTTGCCACTGTTTTGATTTAAACAATTTATTAATTAAACCTTTTTTCTCTATTCCTTAGCTCCCCCAATCTGTAACTGCTTTCGGCCGCACTGGTTGTAGATACTATTTTACTTTTTTCCTTTTTAGGTAAAACTTAGTTTTAAACCTTTATTATACTATAGGTTGTTAAATGATGAATATATTTTAAAAAGATAGCAATTTAAAATTTTCTAATCCGGGTGGTTGGTGGCTCAATGTTTGGCCCTACGCGGCTCTTGAATGTTAAAGAAAACCCTAAATCACTGGAAAAAATTCCCTTTAGCACTGGAAAATGGGCGAAAATTAAAGGGTATAATTCGCGTAAACTGAGAATGTTACGCAAGACCTAAAGTTCAATTTTTTTTAGAGATTTAGAAATTAAATTAAAAAATAAAACCATTTTAAATCAAAAATTAATTTAAACTGAAAACGCTGAATTAGCTAATTCAAACTTAAAGAAAAATTTGGTAGAGAAAATTAACTGATTAAAAAACAGCTTTCCAATAATAAATCTTTAATAACAACAATTTCAATTAATTTCCTACCATTAGAATAAAAATTATAAATAATGCAAGGTCATACCCAGGGTGCCAGAAATCTGTTACCCAGATTAGTAAGGTCGCAAACGTTTGATGAATTTTCTAAATGTGCAAAAATTTATTGGAGGAAAATAAAGGAACGAATAATTAAAAAATAAATGAGAATTTATTATTATAATTACACATCGGTATGTATTATTAGATTTATAATTGTCTACAATATTTTAAGACATTTATTAGCAATATTTTCGTTGTTGAAAAATAAGAATATTGTCATATTAGGCGTGTCTTGTGTTTGTGACGTAATTGCGATTTTTCCGAAAGAAGATTGCGTAGGATTTGAAGCCATGCCAAGACATTTTGACCATGCCAAGACATTTTGATTTTAAATTCAACTGGAAACGCTGGATTAATTCAAACTTAAAAAAAGAAACTTAAAAGATTTGAAAACAGCTTTTCCAATCATAAATCTTCAACGACAACCATTTCAATAAATTTCCTATCATTATTATAAAAATTATAAAGAACGAATAGTTAAAAATAGCAGCAAAAATATGTTTTCGTATTATTTTAGGTATTAATTTAGGTACACATTTAATATAATTAGGTAATGTTATTAAATTTATAATTTTCTACATTCTTTGAAAGAAGGTGCGAAGTTTTGAATATCTTGAAAAAGTTTATTAGTAATAGATTCGTTGCTGAAAAATATGAAACGAGCGTGTCGCGTCATGTTTAGTCGTGTCGTGTGTTTGTGACGTAATTGCTATTTTTCAGAAGAAAGATTGCGGTCGTCAAAGGGACAGCTTGTCGCTATCTTCAAACTTTCATGTTCGTGATTTTGCAAAATACTTACATTTGGCAATGCTACGATAAGATAAAAAAGTTGTAAAGTTTCAGGATGTAAAATGTATTTGTTGGGGTATCGAAATCCATAAATCCGCTAATTTTTCAGGTCGCGATTCACAAATCTGCAACATTCTTACACCGGTTTCACAAATCCAAAATATTTCTTGCCTAACATTTTGTTCTGCAATGCTGCAAAATTCTGCAATCATTGGAGTATTTCGTAATGAATCCGTGGAGCCGAAGATACCCTCTTCAATGATAAACTGTGCATCCTTGCAACTTGCAAGGATAAGATCGTTCCATTGGTCGGAGGAAAGAGTTAATTTATTGTAAACCATTGTACGTACCAATGCATGTTATTTTTGCCGGGCATGGCATGTCTTCGTTATTCCAGCAGGTTTGCTTTGAAGGCCTAAAATCACTCTCTTTTCCCTAGGTTCATATCCCTGACAAGCACCATTAGACCAGGTTCTAGGCCTTCAAAGCAAACATACTGGAACAAAGAAGAGATGCAAAATAAATATAACATGAACACTGATATACAATGCAAGAAACTTTACATGTTTTGTTTGCTGTAAACAACTTCGATAACACTTTGTGGTTATATGGTTGTGGCATTTGCCAGCCCATAAGCTTGTGATAATTCCTTCTGAACCTGTAAGAGTTAACACAGATCTATAGCGGAGATATCAACTCAGATATAAAAATGTATTTGGACAATTTATGTCATTTATTTAATGACTTCTTATCAAAATTGCCAAAATCAGTTACATGGGAAGCCTTCGAAATCGAATTGTGTCCCAAAAAATTTCCGTTTTGATTATTCTGCCTTTTCTTATATTTAATAAAAGAAGTTTCAATTTATACATGGTGCGCCAAAAAAAAATCCTTGTTGGGCCACCATAAATCATGTATTTGCTGGTTGCAATGAATAAAATTCCACATCAGTGGGACTTAACGAACTAAAAATTTTGGCGATTTTTTTCAATGTT
This sequence comes from Phacellophora camtschatica, assembly GCA_036873815.1. Lineage (NCBI taxonomy): Eukaryota > Metazoa > Cnidaria > Scyphozoa > Semaeostomeae > Ulmaridae > Phacellophora > Phacellophora camtschatica. The sequence continues at coordinate 2,009 of JAYJMH010010683.1, read as the reverse complement.
TGTACTTGCATTACAAACGATTCTCCAAAAGTATCGATCTCACAGCCTCACAGAAGCTCAAAAACAGTGAAAAACATTCATGTCATTTATTTGATACTTTAAAAGGAAATGATAAAAGACCTTTATTCAAACTGTGAAAACTGATGCATGAAAACTGAGAACTCTTGAAAACAGAAAGAGTCTTTGATTCGCGAATAATTACTGAATAGAAGAAGAGGATTCAATGAAACCAAAAGTAGAAGATTTCTGCTGCTACAACTTGCCAAAATACTACATTATAGATCTGAGAAAGCCATTAACGATGGTTTTCCTTTGGTGTAGCTCAAAGATTAACAAGTATCTTTTGCAAGCAAGGTATCAAAATTTAACTTAAGCAGCTTACATTCAACGTCAAGCATAAGCAAAATTATTAGAACAGAAACTCTTCCATAACACCCTTTTATAGCACGAGGATAATCTTTCGGGCAAACGCGAGAACAATCTTTTGGCAATGTATATCCAAGCGGGATTCAAAACTTCATAGCTGATAATATTCAATATGTAATAGACGATTGCGCTAAAGATGGTGGACCGCTATTTTATTATTTTATACAATGGATGATGGTAAAAAGTTCCCTGTCAACAAGCACTTACATAGCAGTGCAAATTTACACGTAGCTGCGATAAAATGCAGAATGAGAATCGAACGAAAGTCGAAAATTTCTAGGCCATGGAGGTTGTTTACAGTTTCAAACGAAAAAATAATACGAGATATGAGATAGATAGTTATAAACAAATTTGAATAAATTAAACCTTTCCCTGAAAAAATTGGAAAAATTTTATACCTTTTCTCTGAAAAATTAGAGAATTTTTGCAAGAAAAATTGAAAATCAAGCTGAAGTTTTCTATTATCTAGATATCTGGAAATAACTTCCATGGAATTGCAATCTCTTATCTTACTATAAACTGAAAGTTGCGGGAAAGCCGTTTTACCTTGCTTTCAAACTGTAAAATATTTTTGTATAATTGACATGAAAAATTACTCACTGCGTCTCGCAGATAAAACAAGTTTGGAAATTCGCATGATATTTTTTGAATTACAGCCGAGCAAACAGCTCAACACCATTTTGGACCAGCTGGTATATAATAAAATCATCTCACAAGTTTAAAAAAAGGCAGGTCGGTAATCATAGTAAAGTGGCCAAGTGATGAAGGCACTGTGGTTCAAAGCCAAACTCTCTTTGAGAGCGTGGTTTCGGGACCAGCTGTCAAAACTTTCAACTACAAAACCTACAGCCAACTCAGCTGTATATCCTTTTGAGGTTGGTAAATGAGCCCTAAATGAGTACCAGCTCAACTGGGGGTAAGAAGTTATCATACCAGAAAAAGGAATGGCGCCTTCCCCTGCTCGCCATGGGTAGCAGCTAATGCATTATTTATAACAAAATCATTTTTTGATTTGTTAGAATCTTTGAAATTCTTGCAGAATCATTTCTTGGAAACATTTTACAAAATAAGGTTGATGCAATGTTCTTTTTTGGCCTATTTTGATAGACATGATAAACATAGCAGCCGGGAGAAGTTGATTTTTCAGAAATTTGCTCGTTCTTTAGTCAAATTAGATGTGATTTTATTAAGATTTAGGGTTAGAAGTACCGTACCAATCTTCAGCAAGTTTGCTTGGAAACGATGTTTGTTTTTGAAAAGTCTGATTGCTGAGATAAATGAATGACGACGAGACCATGACCAAATTTTATTCACTGCAAGGGTTTCATCCCTCACAATTTGTGACGGCGGCTTTTTGCCTTTTTGCCCCAAGCCTTATTGAGTCTCTTAGGCCCCGTTCACACTGCTCCGTTTTTGTGAAAGTGTTCACACTGCTCAGCACAAAAACGGATACTTTTCTCTCCGTTTTTGAACAAAAACGGAGGCTTTTGAAAACGCTGTCAAAAATGGATAGCCACAAAAACGGAGGCTTTTGAAAACGCACTGGAGCAATGTGAACGCACAAAAACAACAAAAACGGAGGT
>JAYJMH010010672.1:0-23512 GCA_036873815.1 Phacellophora camtschatica | reverse complement strand
TTTATTCCCTTTCCGTTGAGATTTTTGCGTTTGTCTCAAAAGTGGTCAAATAGAGTGGCACAAAGTGGTTTCACCTCTACACAATTAGTGTATTTTCCATTAAAGACGCATGGTTTGTTTTTGGCATCATACACCCAATTAAAAATCAACTCACTTAACCTGTATTTTTTTTCAGAGCATAATTGTCATTGTCTGGTGTGGTAAAGTATTAAACGACATTTCCAATCAAACTCGATAAATTACGCATGCACAAAATTAGGAAAAATTATTATCAAAAACATTCTTCTTAGTAATTATATTTTCAATATAACTTGAATCAAATGCTTCAAATGACAAGATTGAGAAAATGCATTTTACTCATAAATGGTTAGTTCTTTTCTTGCAAAGGTTTTCAATGTAAGGTTGACAAGAATAGTAGTCAGCATTCAAACATGACATTACGCTGGTAACAATTCTCAGACAAGTTGAAAGAGAACTTATCATATATATGGAAAAATTTCCATTTGCAGTATATAGCACCATGAACTTTGTAAAAATTCAAAGATCATCACATGACAACACATAACGTTGTATTCCATGTTTCTATACAAATATATTTGGTTCCATAGCAATATAAATATATGAAAATGGATAAAACTGAAAATCTCTCTGAGAAAAAATAAAATAAAAACTTGTGACCGAGGTTTCAAATTCACATTAAGGCAACTAATTTTATTTACAACATAACTTGTTTAATCAACCAATGAATGTAGCCTTGATTTAAAGAATTCCCTACATAAGAAAGGTTTTAATTAGCAGACAGTCTGAAGAGTTAATTGGGGGTACTCAAAAAAAGTATTGGCGCATGCAATGATTAACATTTTGGTGTGCATGTCTGTTCATTATTTTTATGATTCAGAAGAATAAAAATCATCCAAAATTAGTGTACATCAAATAACTTTTTTTTTAAATCCTATACAATTAAGTATGCATTTAACACAATAATGCAAACTATAGAATTTATTATGTCATCAAATTAAAACAGAAACAGAACTGATCTACCTTTATTTTTAACAATTTAATTGCCATTGTTCCTGATTAGCAGTATTCTTATCTTTATTAGAGGGATGGATTTTTTATGTTTCTAATAAATTATTTTCTCTCCTATATTTTTCATTCATTGAGAGGAATTTTTAGAAATTTCTACATGATTGACGACCTGGGTCATCCGTATATATCTACATGTTTTCTTATAAGACCACTATTGTTCTTACTTCTGCTGGGTTGATTTTCACAAACTACCCACCACCTTTCTGAAAAACAGCTTTAAAAAAATGCGTTTTAGGTCAAGTGCTCTCAATGCATGCACATTTTTTCTTTAATTTAGCATATAATTTAACTTCTGAGATTCAAAGAATATCTAAACGGATTTGAACCAAAATCTCAGCCTTGTGTTTCTTATATAGCAACAAAAGCTGAAGTGAAATGAATTTGTTAAAACTGGTGAAATTAATTTTCAAAAATAACAGGCCTAGTCTAGTCATGAAGTGAAGTGAAAGAAACCAAGTGGAAGGACAAGCAAGCCATATGTGCCTACTAGAGTATAGCTAGCTCGGATCTGTTGTTACCAAAGTGGTGACGAACAATCCTACCTTCTTTTCTAGCTTGCTAGACCCTCTCTCTGCTGGGTTTCTTTGCTTTTTGGAAATTACAGGCAGCGAAATCATTGAAGTTAGGCATTATGCCAGCCAAAATCTCTGTATACATATGTCGTGCACGGCGCACCACGGCACCGTGAATAGGTAGCACATAGGCCATACGCTCAACTGGGTAAATTTCCCCGCAAAAATATAACGATTATCCATCAAGTTTTCAAATGCAACTGGTGCCACAGCCAAGACCGAGCACCAGTCAGAACGAGCACTGATTGGTCAAACCTAAAAATTTCAAAATTGACTGGTGCTCCCGCCAAGAAAGCACCGCGTAAATAAAAAGCTGATTGGCTATGAGATATTGTTCATGCCCCGCCAAAGGCTAAATTACCAGGCACTCAGTTAATTAATTTACGGACCAGAAGCTCCTGGAAAGCTGAGACAATGACAGAAAGCGCATAATTACTATTGACAGCCCCGACCCCTGATTTGAAAGTTACAGAGAGAGAGGGAGGGTGTGATATAGAACGTGTGATAAAAAACACAGAAATATCAAAAAAGGGAGAAGGCACTATTTCAAGAAAGGACTAACGCCAAAGCTGAGTCCAATGAAATGTAGCACAATGATGAAGCTAAAGTGTAGTGGTGAAGCATTCACAAAACGAAGCCGGAAAGAGGTAAGGGAAATATATGTAACTAGTTGAAATAAAGATTGAATCTGACTTATAAATAGATATTGGCCTCCTCTCTTTTTTTTCAACTTTGTACGAACAACCCAGTGCCAAGCTTGTTACAACTTCAAAAACCCTTTTTGGTATGAGAGTTTCGAAAAAAGGGAAAAGTGCTTTTTGAAGCACAAAAACAGCCCTAGTGCAGAAAAATTCTGGATATTTCATGGTGTTTAGGCAAAAATCTGAGCACTTTCTCTAATTAATTCCTTGCAGGGGGGGGATAGACATTAACTATAAAAAGACCCTTCAATCTTTTTTAGTTGCATTTTTACTAAAGATGGGAACTTTCTAATTTTCAGATAAAGAGCAAACATCATTGAAGAGTCTGATAAAGCAAAAAGTATTGTTTATGTAGTTAAAAAAACCATAAGTTAGTTATGGGTATTAATCTGCTTTTCAAGGATGCCATTTGTCGAGGTGACCATCAAAGCCAACCGGTTTAAATATCCATGCAAATAGAACCTGCCTTATTTCAAGATTCATATTGCCAAATGAAATTGATAAAGATGAGTGAAAAGCGCATTCAGACAATTTCCAAAAAACTTTCTCAAAGGAAACTCAAAAATTAACTGAAACTCGAGACAAAGGTATTGAATAATAAAATTTGATGTATATTTGATGTATGATGTATTTGATGTATATAAAAATTTTATGTATAAATATAGAGTATATTTTATGTTTATATGGACACAAGTTGAAAAATTATTACATTACATTATCATAATTTATATTATACATGATGTATCTAAAAATCAATAATATATATGATTTCATTTTATCTTTGCAAAAAGAAATTCAAACAGCCTTGAGAAAGTACTTCACATTTGAGTTCTGGTGTGACAGATGTCTTGGCAGAGGAATCTGACGGAAGTGACAGGAAAAGACCAAATAACCCAAAATAGAACAAAGATACTGCGTCTGGAGAGTCAACAAGTGGGTCCAGTGACTCTGGGGATAAAATCTCTGCTCATCAAGACAGGAAATTCATGTTTTTGAGAATAGTCTTCTGGAACCATTTTCAATTTGTATATGTGTAGGACCTTGCCATGAATTGAACAAGAAAGTTTGTGGGTCACTTATAACAGTGCAACATGCGTAAATGGTCATGTGAAGAACTGGTAAAGTCAGCTTTTTCTTGGGTACATGGCAATGGGAAACTCCATGGTGGCAGTAAGCACTCTTTTTTCCGGGTGCCAACCATCCAAGATCATGCTTTTTTCAACAACATGCAGCCTCAAACCCTTTATGATTGATAATGCAAGACAGATTTCATTTTCTCTCACGAATTACGACCTTTTCATTGCAACACAAGCTCTCTCTTCCTGTTTTCCTCGTTTTACAAGCTCTCTCTTCTTCGTCGCCTTCGCTGTTTGAGGCCGATGTGCTTGCGTTAGGCCCATTGGCGTTTTCAGGTTTAGGTTCAAACATGTACGGATGAATTTCTGGGTTTGCTTCAACATCCAGATAATCAAACTCTGTTTTTGACTTTGAATTCATTGTTGACATTCGAAGCAGAAAATTACAGGAAAAGTTATACAATCCTAAAAAAAGACAATTCGTACCGCGCTGTTTCTTCCCAAACGTGTGTGTTTCGAGTGGTAAAGTTTATGGACTTTTCACAACATGGTATTTGTGACGTCAGCGCATTCGCATGATCTTCGGAGAGACTCGGAGGTGATCGGCGAAATATTCGTTTATCTTCGTTTTTGTTTTTAAACAGCTTATAATTGTGTAATTAGAATGAATTTTTCAAAAATTTCAACGGATTCCTTATTTCTGGGCCATATTTTTTCATGTATCAAAAAATAATTTTAATTTCAGTTCTCCTTTAAGGCTTTTTATGTTTAGACACTCCTAAGCATTCTATGTTTTACTGGTTTAGCTTATATATAAACATTGCATTCAATGTGTATTTTAAATTTCAGTTGCATTTTAATGGGAGAAGTTTGCTTCATTACAGAGATAGCATTATCAAAATTCAGAAACACGTACGTTCATATTTTTACATGTCTTTCATTTTAGGGTTGTAATTTTGCAAATTCAAGCAAACCTTGTCCATGAAATTTTTAACACGACAGTTTTACTATTGGGTATCCTAAAAGTTACACGTTTCCAAAGCTTTTGCGGCGAAGCTTTGGTTTTAATAGTTCTGTTTCTGATTGCATTTAATGAAAGAGAGCTTTTGTTAAAGTTTGATATCGGGCTTTCCAAATCAACTGAATAATTGCTGAGTTTTGCCCATCGATAGCCAAGGTATTAAGTTTCCTCAAAACCAGAAAGCTCTTTCCTACTAAAAGTTAGTTCTTGAAGCAATGGCACCGAGGAAACGGTAAAAAACTCATGTATATAACTTTTTCAAGGAGGGCATCTTATGAAAACGCATGACGTGACTCCAAAGCAGCTCTGTTGAATATTTTAATTATTGAGTAAATCTACTTTCTTTTGCGATAGTTGATTCAAAACGTCACATGATGGTTGATTCAAAAGTTTACAAAATCAATTGAGAAATGTATCTGTAGTTGTCTTCAACATTTATGGTCATTTTCAAAACCTTTTGCAGAAAAATATAGTTTCTTTTATTTAATCTAACTCGGTGATTATTGAATCGATGTTTCCAAGCAAGGTATCAAAATGCAAGTTGAAGCCTCATCTGTGGCACTCATGTACCTAGAAATGTTAAAATGCTTAACACTAAGTAAATATTAAAAACAAAACTCTTCAACAGCAGCTTTGAAAACGTGTTTGTTAAACGTTTAAAAAAATGTTTCTTATTTAATTTCAGTTAAGAAATCTTGGAAAACTTGAGAATCTTATTGACAAGTACAGCATCATTGCCAAACAATTAAACATTAACATGAGTGTAATTATTCAAGCTTCAAACTCAAGTCATCCAAAGAAATCGATGGCTTATGCGAAAGCTGTGTGGTGGACTATTGGGCCAGCTCTTTGCGGAGTACCAAAAGAAATGTTAGTTGTGGCAGGGGTATGCAATACTATGACACCGCAGCCATCAGGAGAATGCAAGCCTTTAGGGTGGTATTTTCCAAAGATAGTTGAATTCGTAGCTTATGTCCTAACGAATAACCCGCAGATTTTATATGCTCCAAATGGAACACAGGCAGATCGTGTCATTGCAAAGGTATGCCGAAATTAATTCCGCCTTTTTTTATGTGAGGGAAATTTCACTCAAAACTGCAAAACGTTATTTGGTGAATTTAGTATTTTATGTTTACTTTTGGATGGAATATTCCTGTCTTTTTTATGGCTTACTCTTACCCCAAAAATACAACCTGATTTAAAAAAATCTTTCAAATTTTTTCTTTTTTAATATTTCACGTTATTACTAGATAGTTTGTAACTAGATAGTTTGTAATTTACATTTAGTTATTTGTTTTTGCATATTTTAGACAAGCCATTTGCTAAATATGGTGGAGAGATCAAAAGAATTTGCGAAACATTTGCTACGTACGACCCGCAAGATACGACAAAAGCTAAAAGCCCCCGCCACTCAAGAAACGCTGAAGAAAATTCTTAGTTATTCAAAACATTATCCACATCTTCTAGCTGACTGGAATATAAATATTACACAATTCATCGATGCAGGCTCCATGAAAATAAAAACCAGAAACCAGACTGTTTTGCAATATTTTAGTGAATCCCAATACAGCATGAATGAAATAATAAACGAATTATTGGTGAATGGTCCTGGTTCTAGTAAGATATTTCGAAGACTGGCGATTATTGATCATGCTTCAAAAACGTGGATTATGGTATTGAAACCCTTCAAATTGGATATTTTCTCTGGATTTCCAACTGAAGAAGCCCTTATAAAGTATTATAAAAACTCATCAAAGCAAGCTAGTTTCGACAAGATTGCATTTTCTGGTAAGCAAGAATTGTTTATATTATATAATAAACGTATCAAATAGTATCAAATGGTTTCTGGCAGCAAGGTTGGCTTACCCGGTACTTCATTCTCAATATAACGTTTTTTTGCATTTTCTTATATCACATAAGTAAGTAAGTTATCGTATTTAACGTGCCTAGCCCGCGAAAGTCTCGAGGTGACATGTTTTCAGCAGGGGACACGGGACATACAGTTTCAGTTTTAGGCGCATACACTTGCTATTCTTGCAAGGTATGGGTTTCTGTGCTTGGCGTAGGGGGACCCCTTCAGGCGACCCCGGACCTTCCTCTCGATATGACCACGCCTCGTGATTCATTTTGCCTTTGCCTGGAATTACAGAGAGTTAGCAACTCTCCTCACACTTTCGCAGCGAGTATATGACCTTGGTAGGATTCGAACCCACGACCTTGTGATCGTGAGTCAGGCGCCTTAACCACTAGACCATCCTTGCTGCTTCACTTGATTTTTACTTGATTTGTAGCGATACTGTTTGACAACATACTAGATAATGGAACTCTTCCCCGACACGTGAACTACCGAATTCGGATGGCCGGACAGTTGTTGACATCTACTAGAAAGATAAGAAGCAGGCATTGGTACCCAGGTGCACATTATGAATTGAACTATTACAATACAGGTTTTGTTTGGCTGCAAGATCAACTGGAGCGAGCGATATCAGAGGTTTTGGTCGGTCATAACATCACCGAACCTGGCTTGTATATTCAGCAGATGCCTTATCCGTGTTTTTTGACGGATCAGTGAGTATGTTATTTTGTGTTGATGTGACGTGCAAGTAACATCCGTTAACTTGACTGCTGCTTATTTCTATTCGCTATCACAGCTGAAAAAGTATCGCTAGTTTTCAGTATGCGCTACTGCTGCCTGTCTCGAACAAATGTTAGTTCTTTAAAGCTCGAGAGGCAAGATACTGTACTTTTACTAACAATAAGTAGCCGACATTGTTCATATTAATAAAATTCAAAATAAATTCCCCATTTTGTGATAAACATGTTGGAAAAAGGAAATTAGACTTCGGGATGGAATTTTGAAGTTTGGATTTGGATGAAGAAAAAATCACAAGATAGGCTTAATTTATCTTTCATTTCTTTTTTTTTTCTTTTTTTTTCCCAAGTTGTTCAGCGCTTTAGAATATATGTATATAGATTTTAGCGCTCTATAAGTGCATTGTTATTATTATTATTATTATTATTATTATTATTATTATTTCGACCTTGAATTCAAGACAACATTACATTTTGCGAAATATATAATTTGTGAACTAAATCAAATTAAATCAAATTAAATTAAATTAAATTGGAATTCAATACGAAACATGGTTATATATAACATTAGGATGGCGTTCATTGTTCAGGGCTACTTCAGACGCCACACTTATGTTGAGTAAAATTCAATTGGTATTGAGTCTATTGCTCACAACCAAAATTGGATTCAAAAGTTCAATTTCAGTTAAAAATCTTTGATTCAAAAGTTAAATTTCACATAGACTCTATTAATTTGGTTATCTCTTCAAGATCATCATAATCTTGAGTAAAGTTTGATTTTAATTTGCCTTATGGCTCCAAACGATATTCCCTGGGTACCAGATTTTTCAGAAGCAGAACCACGGGCTTCAGAAAAAGTTCAATTTTACTACATTATTATTTTGCTCCTGCATTCCGTGTTTTGATTTGTTTCTCTTCCCTCTTGTTTCCTTGGGACAAAAATAAAACACGGAATGTAGAACAGGCGGAAAGAGAGAAATCCAATTGGGATGAAATGAAAACTTTACTTTTCCTAAAGCCCGTGGTTTAACATGGATTTATCATGAATATAATATTCTTTTTCTAAAAGTAGCTAGGACAATGTTTTTACCTAGTTTCAATTTTGCAATGAAATCTTTTGTAGATTTAAAATATTTTTTATCGCTGCATCTTGCTCAGTAGTGGCTGTAGAATAGACAAAAATATGTTTTCAGACTGAACATTAGCTGCACAATCCAACTATTTGCTCAAAATTGAAATAGCTCAAAAATTTCGAAAATTCCATAATGGCAGACATTTTTTTAGAACAGGCGGATTGTTAGCAATTTAATTTGACTCAACATATATTCCCTCGATATGGCATTCCCTCGATATATTGTGTACGAAATAAAATTTTCTGATTTGGCACGAAAGAGAGGGCAAGTCTAACACAAGTGTGACTTTTGAAGTAACCCTTTTTTAACGAAAATACAGAAACTTCAGTCAGAAAGTATGAAGAGCTTACTCTTGAGAGTTTGAAAATAATCTTTAAATGCATTTCTTAACTGCATAGACATAATTACGATTATTTTAAAACATGTTTTACTCTTTTTTAGTTTTATGTCAGTCATTCAATACATTATGCCGTTGTGCATAATTTTACCATTCGTCTACTCTGTTGCGATTCTCACTCAAAACATTGTTTACGAAAAAGAGCAAAGGCTAAAAGATGTCATGAAAGTTATGGGCCTAAGTAATACTGTGCATTGGACGGCCTGGTTCATAACAAGCATGTCTCATATGACTGTTACTGTTTTGTTTATGACAATTGTTTTGAAGGTATATATGGAATACTTTGTTAGTTTTACTTAAACAAATGTAGTTTAGTTGATTACAGTAAAAACCCACCAACAAGGGCAGATTTTGTAACAATAGTGACATTGACAGGCCAATGTCAAAGCAATTAGCTATTCAAAACAAAGCAGAAAATCAAAGCATGGCTTTGTTTGTTTTGATTTTCCGCTTGAGAGAATTCGCTTTGTCCTCGATGGCTAATTGCTTTGAAATTGAGCGTCAATTACATTATTGTTACAAAATCTGCCCTTGCTAAAACCACCACTACGAGACCGGTTTTTAAAAACCAGCCTGATTGGTATCTTTAATATTTTGGCAAATCACATGTGAAAGAGAGTCAATGTGAAAGAAAGTCATGTCACTACACTTCTATTATAAAAAATGATGTTTATCAATTAAATGAACACGTTCAATGAATTTTCAAATACAATTAGCAAATCTTTGACAAAAAATCAACGTGAAAGTTCTTATGAGTCAGTTTTCTTATGGCAGAGTAAAGTTAAGACTGATTTTTAAAAACCGGTTTCTTAGTTGCAAGTTCTTACTGTATCTGAAGTTGCTATGACAAACATGGAATCAAAATAAAACATACAGATGGGCCGGACTAATCAATTTCTGCCTTGATTTGGTTTATTTATGTCTACGTCCATCAAACTTTGATAAAAATCCAACTTCGATAGTCGATGCCTTATTTTTGTATGAGTCTTTTTTTTTTTTTCTTCGAAACTTTTGCGAAGGCAAGTCTAGTTTTTAGGGCGTAGTAATTTGAATCTTTGTTGCAGCAGGAGTAAATAGTCTTCACAATAGTTCATTATTTTTCCCCAGCAAGGAGTTAGGTTTCATTTTTCTGTCCTGTTCGAATTAACAGTTTCCAACGAGAATTTACAATAAATTTCATTTTTTCCCCGAGTGGATTGTTGCAGTATTGTAAGAATATCTACCCCTATGTTGCAGTTGTAGTATTTGAGTCTCTGTTGACCGAATGTTGAATCTAGCAAACAAATGCAGGGAGACAGAAAACACAGATAGTTTGAATTTGTTTGAATCTTTTTAACTGCTAAGTATATTTTCGTCATGAAGAGTTATTGTTTTGTCCACGAAGAGGCAACAAGAGCAGATTTTGTAACAATATTGAAATCGACATGCAAGTTGCAAAGCGATTGGCCATTTAAGTTAAAATGAATTCTCTCAAGCAGAAAATCAAAGCATGTCTTCGTTTGTTTTGATTTTCTGCTTAAGAGAATTCCCTTTGTCTTCGACGACTAATCGCTTTGAAATTGGTCTGTCAATTTCACTATCATTACAAAATTTGCTCTCGTTGTAACAGGACTTTAAGTATTTAGGAATTTGGGAATTAGATAGGATCCTTTTTATTGCAATGACCTCGACTCACAGGGGGAATTTTGTAAAACAAAAGTTTGCTGTTTCAAACATGGCAATGCGATTTGAAAGAATAGATTTCACGCTCTGAATGCACTCAATCAAATCAAAATAATCTAAGACAAGGATTTGCTTGGCTGCATTTAAAGTGTTGAAATCCATTCTTTACGGTGACAGATCATATTGTCATGTTTGAAACCACAATTTTCGTTTCACAAGGTCTCTACTGTTATACCTCGACTATTTGTAATTTTGTTCTTTTTCAGTATGGAGGAATATTGAAACATAGTAATATTTTTATCATTTGGATTTTCTTGACGTTATCTTCAATAGCCACTACTTTATTATGTTTCCTGTTGAGCGTGTTTTTTTCGAAAGCAATGTTGGCAGCTGCGTGTGGCGGTATCATCTATTTTCTAATGTATATGCCCTATGTGTTCATATCAATACGAGAGATAAACGGCTTCAACGTAACGTCGGTTTGGAAATCGTTTGCAAGTTTGTTTTCTACTACTGCGTTTGGACTTGGTGCGAGATATTTTGCATTGTATGAGCAAGATGGCAAGGGACTTCAATGGCACAATATTGCGGAAAGTCCGGTAAAATCATATTGTATTCACACAATTAGAAATCTACCTCTGTTTAACATTGAAATACTTTTTTGAGTGATGTAGGCATGCAATTGGAATATGACTATATTGCAAATCATGTATGCACATTTTGAAAGGCCTGCAAAATACTTCCGTATTGAGTCCAGAAAATTTTCGAAATTACTTTTGCTTTTTCAATTTTTTGATTTCGAATCTACGAATATAGTTGATGATTTAGCTTTTAATAAGTAATGATTTTTCGTTTTTAGCTCCTGAATGACGAATTCAACCTCGGCAGTGTATTTGCATTTTTGATGGTTGATACATTTCTTTACGGAATTCTGTGTTGGTACATTGAACAAGTCTTCCCAGGAGTATACGGTCTGCCTAGGCCTTGGTATTTTCCTTTCCAGTTGTCATACTGGCTGAGCTATCGTTCGAAGAACTGTTTAGGCAGTCAGTTTTGCAAGGAAAACTACTCACGTATGTCATCTGTAGATGCGGGGAATGATATTCCTCGGACCCCAGGATTGCTGGCAATGGACGCAGAACCTCTTCATTTACCACTTGGAGTTGTTATGGAAGACTTAGTGAAAGTAAGCTTTTTAAACGTCAGCGATCTGTAACTGTTTTTTTTGTGCATATTTTGATTTTATTGTAAGGTATTCTCTTCAGGATATGTGACGAGGAAATGCTCCTGGTTACTACATGGTAGCTGTAGCTGCTGCATGAACAGTTGACCGACTCTCTTCAATAGACATCAGATTTTCTTCAAACTAGACATCTGACTTTCATCAATACTCTTCTCAGCTCTTGAATTTTTCCCCATACCATTCCAAATTTCTTCCCTAGACTCAAAGCACTGCAAGTAAAAAGTGGCAAAGATCTTGAATTTTTCCCCATGGTATTTCCTATCGAATATTGACCTCTGAAATTAGAAAATGTAAAGCATGAAACAAAATGCCGAAAATTATTGTATTCCCCACCAAAAAATGGATAAATATTAGATATCAGGGGTATTTCTTCTCTAAATTCTCATGATTTTATAGGATTTAGCTCTGATTAGCTTTAGCTTGTAAGATTTAGCTTCGAGTAGCTTAAGCTTTTGTAAGATTTAGCTTTGAGTAGCTTTAGCGTTTGTGAGATTTAGCTTTTATTAGCTTTAGCTTTTGTGAGATTTAGCTTTTAGTAGCTTTAGCTTGTAAGATTTAGCTTGAAAGTAGCTTTAGCTTTTGTAAGATTTAGCTTTGATAACATAATTCCCTTCTTTGGCTCCCTCTCGCCTTAACCCAGTCCACTTAAAATGGCGTCAGTAAATAAACCAAAGAGCCAGAGAACGGCTTGTGTAATAAGTGTAATGAGTAAAATTTCATTTCAGTTTTAGGAGGGTTACCCTTTAATACGAATATGGATTTTCATGGGGTCCTCCATTCGCAATACACCTTTTCAACGAACGGCCTCGTTTTAGAATTTTTAGAATTTTTCTTCATGTGAAATTTTTGACCTTGAATTTGAATTTAGCACAAAAAGTTAGTTCGTGTGCAAATTTTCACTCTCCTACTGTTCATCATGTTAATTGTATGAAAACAAAACGTTTGAAATTCTGTAAGGGATTTGGCCGTGAGTAAAGTCCGAGGGTGTAAAATTTCACCCCTAACGATTTTTGCGGTCAAACCCTTATCGTCACAAAATCAACAATATGAACCCTATAATTATGAAAATTTGTATCTAGATTAATGTTTAACTGCTACATCCAAATCTGTGGTGAAAAATTCCGACCTCAAATTGCATATTGCATGGTTATGTGCAAGATCTGTATGTTTTGTTTTCCGAAAATACTTTTCTGGTTACTCATAACACTTTCCTTTAACTGTGAATTGCTGTTTAATTGGATGGTTTATTTTTCATATCAAAGAAACTGCGATAAGTATTATTAGAACTTGTGGAGTAATTCTGGTAGAAATATCTACGCATCACTTTTCTTCTCGGTAATCGTTTAATGTCATAGATAGCCGCAACCTTTCTCTGGAAGTGCAACAAGGGGGTCTAAGGGTGTGGAAAAACCTCAAACCGCTAACATTTTACCAATGAAACCACAGCCAAAATCTTTTCCAAAGCCGCCAAAGCCAAAACATTTTTCTTCAGTACTTCTATCGCCAACGACAAAAAACGCATTTTGCCTGATACATTTTTTAGTGTTGTATAATAATGTTTACGAAACTTCAGTGAGGTCAAATTAATTAGTAAGTTTTGTTTTGTTTTAGGTTTTCGGCTCTGGGAAGAGAGCAGTCGACGGCATAACATTGAATCTTTACGAAGGACAAATCACGGCCTTCCTGGGCCACAATGGAGCCGGAAAGACAACCACAATGTCGACACTGACTGGTCTGTTTCCGCCGACTAGTGGTACTGCGTACATTTATGGAAATGATATCAAAACGGATATTGATAAAATTCGGACCAGTCTTGGAGTGTGTCCCCAGCACAATGTTTTATTTGATAGGTATTGAATGTCTAAAATAGCTTCGCTTTTTACTATTTTCTCCTCAATTTAAACGTTCAAAAAATTGATTTACGATGAAAACCCGCATATAAGAACTTTCCACTTTAAAAAATCTAGATATACAGCATAATGATCGAACGTTTTACGAGAAGCAGTGCTGCAAAATGATTTTTTTTTGTCTTGATGCTGGTAAAGGCATATCTCTGTCTGGTAAACTTGCAGGGCAGCTTAAACACAATGCAATTGATAGAAATCTCTTAGAGGGAAATAGACTAAATTTTTATCAGACAATTGCGAAGGTTGCATTTTTTTGAAAATCTGAGTAGTATGAGTCTAAAGTAATTACAATTTCAATAGTAACATTACTGATCCATTTTCGTGCAAAATTTGGCTAAAAATATGTAAATAACTTGCTTCCCTTAAAAATTACATAAGGAAATTGAAAGTACGGGTACAGGCAACATATTTCGCCAAGTGGAAGTGCAGATGCTAGATTAGATGGAAAATTGTGTTTCGTAGATGTAATTTGATATATTCGTTTCATATTCAGCACTAAAATTGGAATAAACAATTCACACACAAAAATATTCAAATGAAATTACATTTCCTTAACATTTGAGATATTCTTTTTGGCAATTTCATTCTAAACAATCTAACCAAAGTATTAACTTTTAAATAAAAAAAAGAATTGTAAAGATCCAGCTGCACAAGTAAAGTTATGACTTTTTCAATATTGATGCTGTTTGTTTAATTTTTGTAACTTTTTCCAAAAAAGCAGCAAAGCATAAAAATGCATAATTTATGTCTAACTTATACTGCATATAATTGTTGATGCAGTTAGATGCACTAGCTGCATTTGCACAACTGCACAACCTGCCACGAGAGCAATTCAGGGAATCAGCTTATTTTATTCATGAACTTTATCAGGTATCTAGCACATCAGAAAAAATAGAACGTCCGGAGTTATTTCCAACCAATCAAAAACAATTTCTATCCACGTTTTTTTGTTGCAGGTGCCAGACACCAACCATGATCTAAAGATAAATTCCGATTGGAGGCGAAATTATCTAAAATTTATATGAAGTTTAGACCCCATTTACTTCTTGAAAATATGACGTTTCATCACAGGTTTTAGGAATGTTGGTGTATGTTTTCTTTTTTGTTTTTAGTTTTCTATCACCTATGCATTTTATTATGTTCTAATGGACCTAATGCATGGGCAATGGGAAACCCAAAAACGAAAAATGGAAAGATACACTTGATGATTCATAAAGCTCGTGGTTTTACGCCGCTTATTCAAGGACCACAGGCACTTTTACTTTCATGTACTATGCTCTTTGATCTTTTGCAGATTGACATTAGAAGAGCATCTTTGGTTTTATGCACGTTTAAAGGGAGTTCCTGCTTCTGAAGTTGGACCCGAGGTAGACAGGTATGTATCTTGTTAGACTGGTTAGACGTATTGAGGTCGAATATATTGAGATCTAGGAGAAGAAAGGAAAGATTGAGGAGGAAGAAAGAGAAGAAAAAAATGTTTGTTCCATTGTAATTTTATTTTAACTATCGGTTGGCCCAAACGAATGTCCCCACGGTTGCAAATCTGCTGTTAGTATTTCGATAATTTTGTGTATAACATAAATTTATACACTAAGAAGTTTCAGTTTATAATAGTTTAATCGCTATTAAACCCAACATTTAGGGTTTCTGCTGCTGTAATAAGCTAAAAATGATACAATATGACTCTGAGAAGCCGTTAACATTTGCTTTCAATCTGTATAGCTCACGGATTATTCGGTAAATTTTGGCAAACAAGGTATCAAACGTTAAGCTGAAGCCACTTACATCAACGTGAAGCCAAAACAAAACACCCTAAAACTCCTCTATAGCAGTTTTCCAAGCGCAAGGAAATTTATTGGGCCAACCTGCATTTTTCTTAAACTCGTAATACACTACATGCTTTTACAGGATATTAGAAGATCTTGCATTGCCTTCAAAACGACACGAAAAAGTTGAGTCTCTGTCTGGTGGGATGAAAAGGAGATTGTCTGTTGCAATGGCGTTTGTTGGTGGGTCTCAGACGGTGATCTTGGACGAACCAACTGCTGGAGTTGATCCTTTTGCTCGAAGAGCAATCTGGGATTTGTTGCTCAAATACAAAAAAGGTACGAAGTAGGGCTTTTTAAATTTCTAATCGTTTTTGTGCACATGCTTTATTTTGAATATGGCGACTCACATGAGTTGATTTTTCATTTTTGACTTTTAAATTGTAGTTGATATTAGTACTTATTTAAAATTTGAAATTTGACCTCGAAATTTGACCTTGAACACATATGAAATTTGAATTTTGACCTTGAATTTTTTTACCTTAAAATTTGACCTTGAATTTTTTGACTTTGAAATTTTACTTCGAATAAATACGAGATTTAAAGTTTGACCTTGAAAGTGTCATGAATTTTGCTTTGAAAACATCCGAGTGTTCATGAAATTTGTACTTTGTATGTAATTACTGTTTTTCTCTCGGAAGGTGTACGATTGGTACATTGAAACACAGTACAAAACGATATATTTTGGGGGTAGTTGCATACAAAAAGTCTTGCAAGAGGTTTATTACTGGTTTAATTAATAAACAAAGCTACAACGCTATTATGCCTTCTCCTTGGTTTATTTTGATTTTATTGAATGCAATCATAGGTGTGAAAGGTATTATTTTCAAATTCTCAAATCGCATTGTTATTTGCTAAACCTGAATCTTTTGTTTTACACAATCCATTCTTTTCTTACCGTATATATGTAGTGTGCATACATTGCACATTTGGTAGATTGTAAACTGTAAATTAGAGAAAAGTGGTTGGGGGCAAAAAACACCACATACAATAGATATGTATGCACAAGAATAGGACAAGTCCGAAAGGCGTTATAGTGTGCGTTTAAGATTACATGCTATATTTTGCCTACTATTTAGTTATTTTAATGATATGCCAAATACATAAATAGCCTTTTAATCTTTTGTTTTACAAAATTCTCCCTACTGGTTGGAGTCAAAAGACATATATATATATATATATATTTATATTTCAATTGATAGGAAGAACAATTTTATTATCCACTCATTTCATGGATGAAGCTGATGTTTTGGGTGATAGAATTGCAATCATTTCCTGCGGTAAACTACGCTGTTGTGGATCGTCTCTATTTCTTAAGAGTCAGTTCGGTGATGGCTACCATCTCAATCTTTTGAAAGAGAAACGAAGGGAAATCATTTCTGGTAAATGAAAATTTAAGTAGATTGGTTTACTTTGTTGTTATCTTCTGAGAAATTATTAACTTGGTGAAGTTCAATTTCATGACATAAGTTTGGTGTTTAAATTTGTGCTGATTGTGTTCCTTTTACATCTCTTATTGAATTTACATTTGTGTAAAGTGCACTTGGGTTTTATAAGAAATAAATACAAGAAACTCCCGCAGAATTTTGAGAAAATTCTGCTGGAATGTTATTCGATTTGATCGTCGGCAACTTCCGTTGTTATTGCTCAAAATACTTTTCAGAAACGTGTGCATATTAATGTTAAGTTTTTGTTTGAAATTATTAGAGTAAAATTTTTCTCTACAGATAATCCTTCTCCTTCATCATCTTCACATTCTGCCCAAATCGAATCGTTTCAAATGCTACCTCAAGAGATCACAGCATACATCAGAGGATTTGTGCCATCCGCACAATTGATTTGTGAAACTCAATTCGAACTGTCGTACATTTTGCCTAAAAAAAAACATCAGAACTCGTCTTTTGAAAGACTGTTTGCCAGCCTTGAAGCAAACAAAGAAAGGCTGGGCTGCAAAGGTTTTGGGCTCACTGACACAACGCTTGAAGAGGTGGGTCAAGTGTTCACTGTTCACAGGATTCACTGTTCACAGGGTTCACTGTACATAGGGCTCACTGTACACAGGGTTAACTGTTCATAGGGTTCATTGTTCACAGGGTTCACTGCTCACAGGGTTCACTGTTCACAGGGTTCACTGTTCACAGGGTTCATTGTTCACAGGGTTCACTGTTCACAGGGTTCACTGTTCACAGGGCTCACTGTTCACAGGGCTCACTGTTCACAGGGTTCACTGTTCACAGGGTTCACTGTTCACAGGATTCACTGTTCACAGGGTTCACTGTACATAGGGCTCACTGTACACAGGGTTAACTGTTCACAGGGTTAACTGTTCACAGGGTTCATTGTTCACAGGGTTCACTGTTCACAGGATTCACTGTTCATAGGGTTCACTGTACATAGGGCTCACTGTACACAGGGTTAACTGTTCACAGGGTTCATTGTTCACAGGGTTCACTGCTCACAGGGTTCACTGTTCAAAGGGCTCACTGTTCACAAGGTTCACTGTTCACAGGGTTCACTGTTCACAGGGTTCACTGTTCACAGGGTTCACAGGTTCACTGTTTACAGGTTCACTGTTTACAGGTTCACTGTTCACAGGTTCACTGTTTACAGGTTCACTGTTTACAGGTTCACTGTTCATGGGGTTCACTATTCACAGTGTTCACTGCTCACAGTGTTCACTGGTCACAGAGTTCACTGTTCGCAGAGTTCACTGCTCGCAGAGTTCTTTGTTCACAGGGTTCACTGTTCACAGTGTTCACTGGTCACAGAGTTCACTGCTCGCAGAGTTCACTGTTCGCAGGGTTCACTGTTCACAGGTGAACTGTTTACAGGTTCACTTTTCACGGGGTTCACTGTTCACAGGGTTCACTGTACACAGGGCTCACTGTTCGCAGAGTTCACTGTTCACAGGGTTCACTGTTTACAGGGACCACTGTTCACAGGTGAGCTGTTTACATGTTCACTTTTCACGGGGTTCACTGTTCACAGGGTTCACTGTCCACAGGGTTCACTGCTCACTGGGTTCACTGTTCACGGGGCTCACTGTTCGCAGGGTTCACTGTTCATAGGGCTCACTGTTCACAGGGTTCACTATTCACAGAGTTCACTGTTCGCAGAGTTCACTGTTCACAGGGTACACTGTTCACAGGTTCACTGTTTTCAGGTTCACTGTACATAGGGCTCACTGTTCACAGGTTCACTGTTTATAGGTTCACTGTTTACAGGTTCACTGTTCACGGGGTTCACTGTTCACAGGGTTCACTGCTCACCGTGTTCACTGGTCACAGAGTTAATTTTTCACAGGGTTCACTGCTCACAGTGTTCATTGGTCACAGAGTTCATTGCTCGCAGAGTTCACTGTTCGCAGGGTTCACTGTTCACAGTGTTCACTGATCACTGAGTTCACTGCTCGCAGAGTTCACTGTTCGCAGGGTTCACTGTTCGCAGGGTTCATTGTTCGCAGAGTTCACTGTTCACAGGGTTCACTGCTCGCAGAGTTCACTGTTCGCAGAGTTCACTTTTCGCACGGTTCACTGCCCGCAGGGTTCACTTTTCGCACGGTTCACTGCCCGCAGGGTTCACTGTCCGCAGGGTTCACTGTTCGCAGGCTTCCCTGTTCACAGCGTTCACTGTTCACAGGGTTCACTGTTCACATTGTTCACTGTTCACATTGTTCACTGTTCACAGGGTTCACTGTTCACAGGGTTCACTGTGAGCAGGGTTCACTGTGAGCAGGGTTCACTGTTCACAGGGTTCACTGTGAGCAGGGTTCACTGTTAGCAGGGTTCATTGTTAGCAGGGTTCACTGTGAGCAGGGTTCACTGTGAACATTGTTGTAACATTTATTTTAGGTGTTCTTGAAGGTAACAGAAGCGTCCATTCAAGACGATCCAGATCAGGGTATTTGATATTCATTTTGATATTGTTTTGGTTTGTTTTGTGTTAAAACAATGATAATACAGATTTACAAAAAAAACCAACTATTCAAAGCAGACACTTACATGTGTTTTATCCTATTACCTCGCGTTCGTTTAAGCCCAAAAATTCAAATTTTTTAACTTTAAGCAACAAGAAAAAAGGATAGGGTCATAATGTTTTCTTCTTTTTTTTTGATTACACAATTTTGGTTGCACAAAATTGTTTTTCATGTATAACATGACTACATAGCATACATAATTTTGACTACATAACATAGTTTTTAGAGTGAAAGCCATATATATGCCCATTTACTTGTATCCGAATATAAGCCCATGGTCCCTTGTACATTGTGGGCTTGTATGTGAGATAGGTAATAGGGTAAAACACAATTGACATTTTACGTAAAGATTCATTTCATTTTTGATCCGCGAAGCGTGATCATTTATCTGTAGTTTCTTTCTTTTAATTTTCTCTTAATCTACAACCAAGATTTGTTCAATTTTCACTACTCTTTTCAGCACTTTTTTCCTCAAAAGAAGATTGTGAAAATTTATATGGAGAATTGTTCGCATTGCTTTTAATCAGCTGTTTAACTAAGGAGAACTATGATTTATGTTATACAGGATGCTGTAGTTTTCAATTTTTAGATTACATTAGAAAATTTTTAGGTCAACACCTTAAAATTTATGATAGCTGCGAAAAAGTAATTGTTGTCTATTTCGTTTATGTGACTCTTATTTAAATCATATTTTAAATAAGACTCTTAAGTAATAGAGCTTAAGTTATGTTACTCTTAAGTAATAGAGCTTAAGTTGGTATATTATACAACTTTTATTATTTGTTTGACTATGCATTAACAAAATCACAACAGTTGTTGAATGATTTTACCTATAGATATTTTCTGTAAAGAACAAAAGCGCGTCTGCAATATTTTAAGAAATTTTCTTCACTCGTTAACAGCTCAAAATGATTTGATTGGAGAGGTAACGGCAACTTTGCCTTCCACAGAAGGACATGAAAACAATCCAACGAGACACGAAGATTCCGGAATCGACTTGGATCAATTAAGCGAAAGCCCGCCTAAGATGGAAGCACCGTTATCTGGAGCTACATCTGTAACATTTAAGACCGCATCAAAACGTACCCATAAGCGGTCACTTTCAAGCGATTTCTTTCGAGACGATAAACCGAAACCGGTCGTTACATGCGTTCATAGAAGGAACCCGTGTGGACGTTACTGTGGTCACAGAAGAGCATTGTCTAGTGATTATAGAATTGATAAAATTGTCAGCTTGGAAGAGATCAAAGATCCGCCCAAAGTTCCCATCAAGAGTATTTTGTTTGGGCATCGAAGAAATGTATCTAATACGTCACAGGCCTCGCTTGGTAAGTTTGTAATGCCATTAAAAATGTCTTTCGTCAATCAGAATTATATTGTTATTTAAACTCATACACCGTGTAGTTAAACAAAATGTTACACGTTTGCTGGTCTACAGATTTGAAGAAAACCAATTGATTTTAATATCTTTAAGATTCCTATGCAGATAAAAGGCTAACTTAGACAATGAAGTGTGTTTTAGCTTTAATCGATCACTCCATAACTTCATATATTTGTTATGAGGGATTTTATACGTAATGTTGCTGAAAACTGTTTTTAGAAACAGCTGAGAACTCCGACGGAAGACGGTCCACATTTCAGTTTTGTAAATGATTAGTTTTTTGTCACTTTTGAGAAATGTTTAGATCAAAAAGTCAGTTGTGTGAAAATATTCATTGGTATTTACTTTTGTATCCCTTGATGCAGTAACACCTGTGCTCACCATCATGAAGAAGTTTAACAAATGACCAACCTTTTTAAAGTTCTTTGGTTCTCTCTCCTTTTAGCAGAATTGCTCATATTACGGAATGACGTATCGAGCTTTGCGCAAATGAATTTTCATGTACGTATTAAGTTAACCTCTATCCAAAATACATTTGAAATTCGAGGCCAAACATTTTATAACCAAGGAACAGAGGAAAAGTTTGTAACAATAGTGAAATTGACACGCCAACTTCAAAGCGATTATCCATTAAAAACAAAGCGAATTCCCTCAACCTGAAAATCAAAACATAGGGTTGACCCCACATGTTGCTTATTTTGATTTTCCAGTTGAGAGAATTCGCTTGGTCTCTGATGGATAATCGCTTTGAAATTGGCATACCGATGACACTATTGTTAAAACATTTGCCTCTATTTAAACAAGGTATAAATCAGCAATGGTTTCCTGTTAGTTGTTCACCCGGTATCTTTTTCGTAATTTTACAGACAGCACAATACTGGAGCTGGATAGCAATGACTCCGTCAGACCATCGAGGTTTAAACGAAAATTTCAGCAATTTTTTGGATTACTTTTGAAAAGACTGCATCACAGCAGACGCAATTTCAAAGGACTTATATCTCAAATCGTGCTTCCTGCGGTATTCGTATGTATTGCAATGACCGTAGCAATGTCTCGACAACCGGGTTACGCAGAGCTACCAAAGCTGATTCTGTCACCATCGATGATACGACCGTTGCCAAACTACGTCCCTTTCAACAACGAAGGAAAATCAGAAATATCACTGAAGATGGAAAATTCTTTAAAACTTGCTTCTGGTATTGGAGCTGATTGCGTTTTGAAATACTCGAACAGTTCTCTTCGCAGCTTAAATGATATTTATAAATCGAAATTAGATGCTGACCTGGTATTCGACAAGCTTTGTCATGAACGTTTGTCGCTGTTTGACAAACAGCCTTGGAGAAGATCTGCAGCTGCCAAATCGATAAAAAAGATTGTTGGAACACCGACATGTAGATGCTCTCCGGATAAAATAACTTACGTTTGCGATCCTGGCGTAGAAGGAAATCCAGATGTTATTGAAACGATCACGGGAGAGGAATTATTGAATGTAACTGGAATGGATATGGATCGGTATATTTTGTATACAACAGGGCACTTTAAACGACATAGGTATGTATGTATGTTTGCCATAGTTTTTTAATACTTAATTGTCAAAGTAGTCATTGAAATACTTACTCAGGTTGTCCAAAATTTAATGAATCATTTTGGATAGCTCTATATTTACCACATAAATAGCCCCATGTTTACCACATGAATAACCTCCTATTCATCACGTAAATAACCCCGTATTTACCACATGAATAACCCCGTATTTACCACACGCATAACCCCATGTTTACCAATTAAATAACTTCGTATTTACCACGTAAATAACTTCGTATTTACCACGTAAATAACCCCGTATTTACCACATGAATAACCCCATATTTACCACATAAATCCCCTCGTATTTGCCACATGAATAACCCCATATTTACCACATAAATCTCCTCGTATTTTCCACATGAATAACCCCATATTTACCACATAAATCCCCTCGTATTTGCCACGTTAAAACCCCGTATGTACCATATAAATAATCCCTTATTTAAAACATAAGTAAGCCCCTCCCTCCCTAAAACGATGTTGTTCTGCTAGTGCATTGTCCCAATGTTATGTTCAATCGTTTTTTCCGGAAGAGTATGCGCTGATTTGTATTAAATCAGAATTGTTTTATGGGGAAAGGTGGAAACCCAAGATTCTTTTGTTTTGAAAGATAAAAACTTTTGGCAAGTTTATAGTGTGTATTTTTCATAAAAATTTGGTTTCAGACGTTCGCATTTTGAACAAGCTAGACACAGTTGAGATCAAAAATGTTTAGGTATAATTTGTTGTTGTAACAAGCCTTCAAAGGCTGGCAAAGATCCCAAATCTAAGTTAAGGTAAGCTTTTATTTCCACAAATTGGCATTGTGAGCCCTATTTGTATAGGCACCGTCCATGTGTGCTAACTTTCAGACTTGGGTTGATGTTGAATTACCTTTTTTACCATTTGCTCTAATCATACCAAGCAGGCGAATAAGCAGGCAGCAGAGATAAATAAGCAGGGATTCTAAAAATATCACGGAAAACATAGTTTTAAGTTGTTTCTTTGAGATAGCATCTTTTAGTCTTTAATTTATGTATTAATTTTATATTTTAATTAGATATACATATATGAGTCAAAGTCTTATCTTATCATGTTTCTCACATTAATAGAAAAAAATATTTTTATCTTTATTGGGTAATTTAATTTAATTTTGATAACGAATCATTTTGTTCAGATATGGCGCATTAACTTTTGGAGACGAGAGAAAAATTGTTCCTGAAAGCTACGAGAAAATCCCTGTTGATGACATTAAACGTTTATTTGCGAGGCACACTGCAAAGGTAATCATTTTGAAAAATACTTTTGTGCGTGTGTAACTTTTAATGCTTGGTAATAACATTTGAAGTAATAAAATTTAAAGTTACTAG
>JAYJMH010010671.1:0-48802 GCA_036873815.1 Phacellophora camtschatica | reverse complement strand
TCCCTAAACATTCCCTTAAAAGAAACTTTAAATTGCTCTTCAGATAAAGATTGGTAAAAACCTATAAAATTATATATATAAGTTACATCTGCTATCTCTACTGGCCGTTATCTCTACTGGCTGCTATCTCAAATTTCTATCCCCCTCGTTAGGTTTCTTTCTCGATATAACCATGATGTAATACTGCCTGCTATCTCCAATCAGCTGTATCACCAGCCCTAAAAACTAGGGCGGAAAGCCACTGACGGGGGTTTGGGGGCTTCCCCCAGGATAATTTTGTTTAACCACGCCCTTAAACTCTCGAAAAATGCTATAATCGGCCTTTTTGGCATTATAATTTGTCACTAAGTTTTTGCAAATAAACGATCTCCAGCAGTAGTCAACTGTCTGTAGCAGTAAACAACTGTCTGTAGTCTCAGCATTTAAATATCGAATAAACAGAAAATAAATTTTATCATGGCGTACGTATATCTAAGACGGATGGAAAAATAACGTGAAACTTGCCAAAAACTAATAATAAAGAATTTATTCCAAAGGAAATATTAATTTTCAGAAAATTAGAAAATCGAAATTCTGAGCATTACCAAGTACTGCACAAAATTGATCAAGCCTTCTCCGTCCTCCATCTAAAATAGCCAAAGACTTTCTCTACTCATTGACCACAGACAACAGTTTTTGACGGAATTTTTTTAATGGGCTCTTCGTTTAACTTTTTGAGATTAAATAAGAGCATTTATTAAAAAGGGCACTTTTGTTAATTTTTTCAACATTGAAAAAGGCACTTTCTTGTAACAAATTTTTTCAAAATTGTAGCAATGCGATTATTTTATTAATCTTCGAGAAAAAGTGCCCTTTGATTTATTTTTTCGGTACTGAAAGAAGACATGAAAGTCTTGAAAGAAATGTACCATGAGTAATTTTTGCAGCAATGGCTTCTGGTTGGAAATGTGTCTTTAATATAGAGAGATTTAGAAATTTGTTAGTTTTTATTTTATTTTTATGTTGATTTTTTTGTTTTGCTGTTCATAAGTTTTATCTGTATATTTTTTGCAGCGTTTTTGCAAGATTAATACACGATTATATGTGGGCCTAGCTATGCAAAATTCTGTGAGTCTCTTTTATTACTATTTTTGTATGTTTAAATTCGAATTGTTGATTATTTAACATCTTCATCGATTGATTAAACGATGTTTTAAGCCTTGTTTTGGAAGGACAGAATTCATAAAGCTAAATATACAGTTTTAAAACATGGGAAAACGAGTTGTCACCTTTGAGCATAGATAGCCAACCAAACCACAATAACAAATTGCGAACTGCTTCTTTCTTTCTTTTTGTTGATTTGATTGGATGCACTCAAAAGTGCGAAATTTATTCTTAAAGGTCGCACATTGCTTTGTTATGTTGGAGAACTAATTTCGTTTATTATAAAATCTTATCTTGTTTCATTGGTGTACTTGTCAGGAGTATTTGACATTATCGTCTTGAAAGTTTAGATAACTGTACAGTTGTGGTGTCACCCAAATTTGTGTCATGATTTTCCCCACTTTTTGTTGCTTTTTGTCACTGATTTGTTGACTTTACCTTTTGTGGAGTTTTTACAACTTTCTGAAATATAACATTCTCGTACCATAAAATTAGGAGAATCCTCTTGATAGTTGTGGTGTCATCCAAGTTTTTGTTGTTGTCTTTTGTCACCTTTTTGTTCAGTTTAACTTTTGCGGAGTTTTCATAACTTTGTTAAATATGATGTTCTTATACCATAACATTAGGCGAATCTTTTTTATTAAGAAAACTCAGACTTCATGAAGCTTCAATTCTTAACTTCATTAAGCCAGGGTAATCATATTCATTTTTAAATTCATTTTTTTGTTTGAAGAATTAAAAACAATTTTACTTAATCACCAAATAGCTTGATTAGAATTTAAATAGTTTTCAAGAAGTTTTTTGTGCAGTGAAGGTGTTAGTGGGCAAATTAGAATTTTTGGTAAATTAATCTCTTTGTATCTGCAATCGAAGAGGGTTGGACTGCGTTAGAAAGAGATGTCGACGGAAAGCAGCTGAAGATAAAATGTTATTGTTGAAAAGAAAGTTTTTTAAATTCGAATTTGATTTGGGCTGTTGATTTCTATGTCAAGTTAGAATTTGTATTTGAAGCTGCAAAGAGATTATATATTAAACATATGAAAAAGTACCGTATGCTCTACATTTTTCTTTATGATAGACAATTAATTGTATAGTCCTTCATGTTTTCCAAAGCAGCTGATTTTAATGAATAGAAAAGCCTTAAAGCAATTTAAGTGCAACGTGGAAGCACAGAACTGTTAATAGTGAATTGTTAATAGTAAATCTTTTGTTGTTCAGGTTTTTTGGCGTTATTATACCGTAGACGTCTGAGTCCGTCTGAGTAAGGAGATGAGGATTTTCTTCCCTTTTATAACATCGATTTGGTGTAATATTTAATACATACCAGCTGACCTGAAAAACCTGTTGCTCTAGATTACAAAATTATGATTTCCCTATTTTGTGAGCTTTTAATTTATATTTGAAAAATGAGCTTTTATTTTTAGCCCATCTTTTAACATGGAAAACAATTTGCATGGTTTAATGGCGCTTTTGGTGTTTAAAAGTTGAAAAGATTCAATGGCAAAACTCCTCAAGTCTATACATGAGCGCGCAGGTTGTTTTAATGTCAAAACATGGACTGGAAATGAATTGCGATCCTTTAAATTTACTTAAAAGCTCACGAGTGAGTGCTATTTTAATTTCCAGTTTTGAACATATAAACGTAATTGCAGATGACTGGATGATATCCCAAACTCTAGTTTGCCATTCGGACATTGTATTGAGTACAATTTGAAATTTCTAGCCAGACGGATTTCGAGCTACAGCCCTGCAAACGGGCATAGTTTTTTGGATCAACCGGGGTATAAATGAATGTCGATACGATTGAATACAAATAGGCTTCACGATTTTTACATCATATACTCTTCATCGTTACCATTTTACTTGATACTCGAGAAATCATGAAATTCATACACGCAACGTTATTACATATTTTTTAAACTAATTTGTCGAAAACCTTTGTTTTTTGTTTGCATAATTTTCCTTATCTGAAAGAAACATGCATATATATAAAGACTTCTTGTTTGCATGAAGAGGCGATGTTTCACATCAACTGATACATACAGTTTTCAGACCACGTGCACTGCAATCCAGAGCTTCTGGTAAAATAAAATGAAGGATACAGACCACACACCACACGCATGTCTTCTGATTACAGCATCATGCATTTTTTATTGACCGAATCCTGGGTGTGTCGTGATACGAGACAGGGCATTACTTCTAAAGGTTTATTGGATTACAGCAACGTATGTTTATATAGCAAAGATTATTTTCAGAGTCAATTGTCGGTATTTTGTCACAAGAAAAAAACGTTTTTATAAAATGTTACGATGTAAAATTTTGAGTTTGTGGCTTCGTGTATCTTAATCCGTTCAACTTAATTTTTTGCAATTAAATTAGACTTTCCAAACATGCGCTGATATTTGCATTTTATGAACTATGCATAGTATTTTTTTTTTAAATAAAACAGGGAAGAATTAATGATGTTTTGTACATACATTTGTGTTTTTAACCATAATTCTAAGAAATGTGCATTTTTGCATTTAACATTTCCAAAATACAGTTCAACCGTATTGTCTCAAATGGGATGAAAGTTCGTTTGCGTTGGCAATTTTTTGAGATAACCAAAGCTGAACCAAAACTGAAAGCTCTCAAGGGATATATATTGCAAAACAATTTGAGTAAAAATTCTTTCTGTAGGGAATTTATTAAAAACACAGCACAGTTGAAACCCACTATCTCCAAACAATTCGAGTAAAATATTTTTCTGTAGGGAATTGATTAAAAACATATTACAGTTAAAACCCACTATCTCCAAACAATTCGAGTAAAAATTCTTTCTGTAGGGAATTGATTAAAAACATATTACAGTTGAAACCCACTATCTCCAAACATTTCGAGTAAAAATTCTTTCTGTAGGGAATTGATTAAAAACACAGCACAGTTGAAACCCACTATCTCCAAACAATTCGAGTAAAAATTCTTTCTGTAGGGAATTGATTAAAAACGCAGTACAGTTGAAACCCACTATCTCCAAACAATTCGAGTAAAAATTCTTTCTGTAGGGAATTGATTAAAAACACAGTACAGTTGAAACCCACTATCTCCAAACAATTCGAGTAAAAATTCTTTCTGTAGGGAATTGATTAAAAACACATTACAGTTGAAACCCACTATCTCCAAACAATTCGAGTAAAAATTCTTTCTGTAGGAAATTGATTAAAAACACATTACAGTTGAAACTTGCTATCTTTAACTCTTAAGGGGAAGGAAATTTGGTTGAGATAGTGAGTTTTTGAGATAACAAGAGCTAAACCAGTACTGAAAGCTCTCAAGGGATATACAAAACAGCTAAGCGAGTGCAAGTTAGAGACGTGCAAACGTAGCTGAAAAATTCTACCCTGTTTTCATAACAGATTATTATAAATGCAAGTATTTATTTCAGTATTCTACTGATTTTCTCTTTTTAAGTTTTTTTTTTTGATGAAAATATCTTTATTTACAGAAATTTGAAAACAAGTCATCAACATAGGAAATTTAGCTTGAAGTTAAGGTAAGAACTATCATATTTGTTCATGGGTTCTTTGTAATGATGACTTCTGTTATGCAAAATCTAATACTTGGGATATTTTTTGTACCCATAAATATACTGTCTGTGAATATTGCTTTATGTACCAAGACAAATTGTAGGAATTTTTGTGCTGGTATTTTCGACAAGCTATTTAACAGTCGAAATGGAAATTATTTCAAAAGAATCATATTTTCTGAAGTAAAACAAAAAATCCATTTAATAGTTAACGTTTAACATTCAATATTCAGTTATTTTGACTGCCCTGCCGGTGCTATTTTGCCCTGACGGGGGAGGTTTTTTAAAACAAGATAATCTGGTTTCAAACACGACAATGCGATTTGTCACTGTAAAGAATAGATTTCAGCACCTTCAACGCAGCCAAGCAAATTTTCGTTTCTCGTATCCCCCAATAATTTTCGTTTCTCGTATCCCCCAATAATTTTCATTTCTCGTAAGAGTTTGAGATAACGGATTTTATCTTGTCCAGCTTTTCATTTCGAGTGTAAATATAGGCAGTTGCCAACTGATGTACTGTTTTATTTGTGGTATAAATATTTTATATTTTTTATTAAATGTTTTTATTAATCAATACGACGTGTTATGCTTAGTGGTTGGGTTGCCTGCAGCTAAAATTTGTGGTATTATGCTTAGTGCTTGTCTTGCTATGCCTAGTGGTTTGGTTGCCTGCAGCTAAAACTTGTCGTGTTTTGTAAACATTAGATTTGTATGGATTGCGTCATTTTAACAGAGGTCTTGATGTTTGTATGGTCATATGGGATGTGTATTTAATATTTAGTCTTGTGCTGTTATTTGAAATCGATTTATATGAGAGTTGTTCTAAACCTAATATCAGTGTATGTAATGTGAATGGTTGTACAGATTTGAGCTCGTTTACCTTTATTGCTTTTTGCTGTGTGCTTAAACAAGTGAGGGATGTAAACAAGTGAGGGAGAGATACTGTGCATGTATGTGCAAGTTGGACCCCATCTACTCGGCTATTTGTTGCTCTTTGTATTTGCAAAGGGATGTGTAGAAAGGAGTTATTTTTGCGTTGTTATTTAAGATTCGTGTATATGAGGATTTTGCCAAAGTTAGTTAGTCCGTATACTGTGTATTTAGGTGCAAGTAGGACTCCATTTACTGTGCAATTTTTTGCTCTTTGTATTTTTAAAGGGATGCGTAGAAAGGTGTTATTTCTGTGTTGTTATTTAAGTCCGATTTATATAAGGATTTTACTAAAGTCAATCAGTGCATATATACTGTGTATTTGGGTGCAAGTAGGACTCCATTTATTGTGCTATTTTTTTGCTCTTTGTATTTTTAAAGGGATGCGTAAAAATGTGTTATTTTTGTGTTGTTATTTAAGTGCGATTTATATCATGATTTTACTACAGTTAATCAGTGCATATATACTGTGTATTCATGTCCAAGTAGGACTCCATTTACTGTGCTATTTTTTGCCTTTTGTATTTTTAAAGGGATGCGTAGAAAGGTGTTATTTTTGTGTTGTTATTTAAGTCCGATTTATATCAGGATTTTACTAAAGTTAATCAGTGCATATATACTGTGTATTTAGGTCCAAGTAGGACTCCATTTACTGTGCTATTTTTTGCTCTTGGCATTTGCATTTGCAATCTCCATTTACTGTGCTATTTTTTCTTTTTGTATCATCTAGTTAAACTAGGATTGTTGAGATTTAGCAGCATTACACGAGAAATTGAAAACGTACGTGCACGTAGATTCCTTTGTCGAGTTTTTGATCTGTGTGCTCAAAAAATCGTGGCAGTATAGTTCTTGAAGACCAGAAGACGAATAAAATATTTACTCTAAAGCACATTCTGTCTTATCTTTTCAAAATAATCTCTTTTAAATGTCGCAATTTTGTTGCTGATAAAAATTGATGAATATTCCAGATCAGAGATAATGTTTTTCTGTTTCTCAAAGAAGTGGTTGCGAAGAGATCTTTTTGAAATTAAAACCAGTGGATTAATGAGACAAAACTCGTATGCTTCTTTAGCTGTGATTATTTTGTGTGTTTCTGCGAAATGTTTATTTTTTGAAAATAAACAAAGGATTTGTGAAAGGCAAGGAAAACTCAAATTTTGAAAAACAAATTTTTAAACTGATGATGAGAAACGTAAATGGAAGCTCGCTGCATAGAAATCGGATGCTCAATACACTTGAAATTCAAATTTTTTTTACAAAGAAATAAAACCGTGAGACAAACAACGGAGAACTTTTTCGATAACAGAAGACTCTGATTAATTTATTGTTTATTGTGTTAATTAACATGAAAAAAATTTACAGACGCTGGGAAGTATTGAAGTCTTTCTGTTCTTACAATTTTCTTTTCGTATTTAAGCTGGTCTTAGACATAACTTACTCGTTCGCCGAGCATTGAATTTATGACTTGTTTTGTTTGCATATGTTGTGGGAGTGAATTTTCTCTGGCAGAACAGGTGTCTTATGGACAGTTTTATTTGGATTTTTGTGAGAATTATTGCCATGGTGGGTTTTTTAATGTCGAAAATATAATCTGTCGTTTTGCGGTATGCAAGTGCCTTTTAATGTCGGTTGAGTCTTCTTGAACCTTTAGGAGAATGATCTAAAAACTGAAATGTCAGCTAGTTTAAATTACAACAGTATTGTTTTGCTTCATTTTTCATTGTGAACAAGTGTTTGCTATTGTTATGAAGCTAGCTCTTCTGGCTAAAGGAAATTTTAGATTTAAAATGTAAAGATTTTTAATTTGTAGATAGAAAGTAGAGAAAGATTTTCATAACTAATGTGCGGTGTGATCATATTTAAAGGCTAATTTTGAATTTGAGAAGTATGATTCCTGAATATCTTTAATATTTTTATGATTGGAAAGGTTGTAAAAGGTTACATGTATAGCAATTATTTTTGTAATAATTAGATTTTTGCGGAAACTTCTGACTTAGCTAAAGGTATTTCAGAATTACTTAAAAGAAATTGTAAGCTATTAATTCCTGTCAATTTGGTCACAAAATTACGCATACTTTACGTCAACGCAAAATATACTTGATTTTTATGTAACCAGATTGACGTTGGCAGCTTTTAATCGTATTGAAAAGTATAAAGTAATCTTTGAAACCCTCTCCTGTGGACCTTATGATAGATCTTCTAGCAACTATTCTTTTTTCAAATTTAGTTTTAATACATTTTTTGCAACAGGGCTTAAATATTTCAAGAAAAAACATTATTCTCACACAGCAGTTAAATGCAGCAAATGTTTATTCTATTCGCGCCTTGGGGTGTCATTTTTACATTTTTCACAAAGACTGTTTCAATCCTACTTTAATTTGTGCACCTGCGCAACCTCATTCCCAGTAACAATTTCTATTTATTTGGCTGAAGTATGTTAATGTATGCAGCTTCACTAAAATAATTAAACAATCGACATTCGAGTTAGCCTGCAAACAGGCCTACTTTTTTTAAATTTAATTTTATATCATCTATTTTTTGTTGAATTTGTTGAATATTTTGAATTTCTTTTTCAGTTATTTTTATTTATTTTTTTAGCCTGGTATCAGGCTACATTCAAATCCCATTTTTATGTAGCGCTTTATCCCTTCAATTTTCCTGTGACTCAGTCGAATGCTGACGCGAAATTCCATTCTTCTGCCAGCCAATGAACGCTCATAAAATCGGGTTAGGTTCCAGGCGTATTTCTTTTTTTTTAAACACATTCTTTGGAAAGAGGTTGGCACCTGCGAGCACTGTCAAATGAAAAAATCTCATTTATAGTTGTTGCATTTTCTTGATTTTTCTGGTTGAAACTGCAGTTATTTTATTAATGCAATTAAAGTTTTAAAATTCTGTCAGAGACATTGATACTCCAGATTAGGAAAATCTCTATTTTTGACAAGAGGTTAAAAAGAATTGAAAATTTTATTCGTTATCTCCAAAGCAGCGGAATTTGCTTATTGTTTTTTCGGTTTGGCTTGGAAAAGAGAATTATTTGCCTATGCAGCACAAACAATTTTCATCTTGATTGACATTTACAAACTGTGCTCCGTACCAATATGAAGTTTACACGCTTTTTTTATAACAACATACTTTTATATAAGAAACGCCAGGCTGAGATTTGGGTGAACTGTTTTTGCTATGTTAAAGACAAATTTTCTTTGCATGTGTTGAGCACTTAACCTGAAACACCCTTGAAAGATGTTTTTGAGTAGAGTAGGGGTAGCAAGTTTATAAAAAACCTGTAGACTAGTAACTTTTTTGTTTTGTTACCCCCACCGTAAATAATGGTTTGTGACATTTCCCGCTGCTAATACCAAGTCTGATTCAATGTTTTGGAGTGACTGAAATTCGCTTTTTGCCCAGCCAATACCAATTCTTCGAATTGTGAATTTAAGGAACAAAAATATAGATACCATCTCTAAATATATATATATATGTACCACCTCAAAGCATCTTAGACTGAATACACTGTCGCTTTGTTGATGTTGAATTATATTAGTGGCAATGACACAAGAAAAAGTTAGCCAGCTAAAAGTAAAGTTATGATGCATGTATGTATTTTTTCGCCACTAAACATTTACAATAGTTAACATCGAAATTAAAGGTATACAAATATTTACACAGTTTTTAAAAAATCAAAAGCATCAATGAATAAATAATTACAATTTTTAAGATATCACAAACCCCTAACTAGAGTGTCAGGGATAAAATCTAGGCGACCTTAATTCCGTGATGGTCCCTTTTAGGGCCTTTTAGAGGTGTGTAAAAATGAAATAGAAAATATTTTACCCAACTTTTTCTCGTATGATTACCAGTCGCTAGTCGCTTGTTGGCACTCAGCAATTCAATTCAATAGACACACAGCGATCTGAAAGTAGCCTTTTAAGAACAAAATGTAGGATTGTTATATGTCATACATCTAAAGATGGTGTGAGTATCTTCACCATGATCTACAAGCACAAAACAAATACATGGAAACATTTTACCACAAAGTGACGTTGCAAATTGTTGGGCTGCTGCAGAGGAGCTTGTGGTAAATTTTTTACTTGATTTTTGTTGTTGTGGTGTTCACTGGAGACGACCATTTGATTTCCCTTTGATTATTCAAAACCAAATTACATAATTGCAGTGTCCACGAACGTTCAGTAGTAATTAGAATAATTATGTATCACAGTATGTAGTTATTAGATCTTTAGGAACGTGTGCTTTTAGGCGTAATAGAGACTCGACACTAAGGCTACTCCCAACTGGTAATCCTGAGAACACAATAATAATTTGCCACTAAGATAATGTAACGTAGCACTCAGGAATCTTTGATTAGTCAACATAAAACCTTGAACATCCTTGATTTGGAAATGTATATGTTGTTAAGACAGGGGGGGGGGCTCTCTTCTCGTTAGTTTATCTATTTAGAGAGCTCCTCCTCTAAGAATTCTACTGCATACATGTATAACCAAATATTTGTACTTAATTAATTTACCATTGTATTTTTTTGTTGTATCACTTTGTTGTAATTTTTCATTTATTTTTATTAAATGGAGATGTTGAGTTATTAAATGTAATGTAGTGGAACTTGAAAACATCAAAAATCAATCAATCAATCAATCAAGGAATACAAGATAAACAACAAAGGTATTGGTTTTCTTTTCGCCTCCCAGGCTATTATTTCATTACATTACTTAATTAGAATAACTCTTCGCAAAACCAAAGCTCTAACTTCCACGTCCACTCTCAACTTATCTTCTTTTTTTCACTGCTTCTGCATTCCTTCCTTTCACATCCTAGTCACGTGCGCATTACGTCATTCTCGTTCCATACCTCTATATTTCTACAATCATTATCTAGAAACGACATTTGCTCTTTCACAATGGTTTTTTTCATAATTTTTTTACTTTCAATTTTTTCCTCGTGATCATGTTATTTATCTTGTTGGATTTAGTGGAAGTTAAAATAAATGAACTGTTTTGCATGGTTAAACAACAGCCACGCATTCATAAACAAATAACTAAATAACTATAAATAACCCATTAACTTCAGTTATGTGTTAGATATAAAAAGCTGCAAAAATCTGCTCGTACAAGAAGACTCAAATAACAAACACAAGGTTTAGATTTGATTAGATTTGTTTTAAATTACTAAATAATCCAGAAATCTTTTAAGAAAGATGTCCAATCTTCAAATTACAGTCAGATGGATTAAGATATAAATTGGATTTGAACATATAGGATGCGGCACCTCTTTTGAGTAAGAGGCTTATGAATTCACTATGTTAATCGTAAAACTACTCATTACATGTCATAATTTATGTTTTAATTACAGAATATTTTAGAACAGCAAAAGACCGTTAAATCTTTCAAACTTGCTTCAGCTTTTAGCGTTGGTCATTTGTTTTTGTTTTCAGTAACTTGAATCGGTCACTGTTAGTCATATATGTATGTATGTATGTATGTATGTGTGTATGTATGTCACGGTCGGTCAGTTACTGTCGAAATTCAGTAAATGCAAGTGTTCCAATGCTGACCAATGTGAAGCGTCATATTTTTATTTAGGGGGGGGGGGTAAATGCAGCAAAAGTTTATCAGATATATCAACTTAATTTATCTTTAGAATTAACATCCAGTGCTCGTGCTACCCCCTTCAAAACAAAATCTTACATCAACCCCGTTACCAGGGATATTTCAAAGGAAATTATTTCTTGTATCGACGAAATAGCACTGGGAACGAGGTTGAACTTACATAGGATCTACAAGCCTCGTTCCCATGGCGATTTCATCGACACTAGAAATAAGTCAAATTTTTCGGCAACTTCGTGTTGATTTCGTTAATTTATGGGACATCACCAAAATTACATTTTCGTTATTCGTTTTTGTTATTCGAATTCCGCTTTGTTGCTTTGAATTTCTTGGGATTCATTTGAAAATTGACTTAAAATTTAATTGTTTCGCTTAAGCCAATGAAAATGCAGAGAAGCGAGTTGGGTACTTTTACAATGTCCCTGAGCAAGAAGTTGAGGTACTTAGACTCACTACATAAGTTCCCTGTACTGTTGTAACTTTATGCTGTTGTTGCTGCTGTTGCTTCAGTTAAGAAGAATATCAGTGTAGCAGCGAAGAAATATGTTAACACGCCGCGCCTGATGAAATTTTTCCATCAGACGATGAAATCCTGTTTTAAACCAGAAATGACTCCAAGGTTCATTGCCATTACAACCATTTGAGATAAGACCCACACTGTGACCAATATTTAGGCTGCTATCATTTTGAGACAATTAGTTCTACTTTTTATGAATCTGTATAATCGTCCACAATCTCGTTTTGGTTGTTCTTTTATTCTTCCTATCTATAAATGCTCAGCCCATCCTATTATTGTTCACTTATCTACAAACTCTGATTTACTGGCTCAAACTTAGGCCAATTTCACGTTAATAAAGGCAATTTCCACCAGGCTCCGATTAACAATTTTTATCATTTTGTTTTTCTGATCATTAATTCTTTAATTTCTTTGGTTAAAATTGCATCATAGTTTCATCTTTTTTCAGAGCATTTGCAAAGACTGGTAGGTTCAAGTCAGTTGCACTGGAAAATTTGAGAAAAGCTGATTCATGTCACTGTGTAATAAAGGTGTGTTTAATTTGCTAGTAATTATATGCTTTGTTAGTCTTACTACTTGATCCTTAGTTGACGCGCTCGCCCCCACCCTCTCCTGCAACTAGGTTTCACAGCTTCACAGCCAAAAAACTGGACAGATTTTGATGGCCTCGTTTCTGTGAGCCTTAAAGACTAAATTACGGAACAACCGAACTGCAATGCAACAGTTCATTAACTTTGTTGTTTCGGGCTTTTATTTCAATTCAACTACCTCGACTGACGGTTGACACAGTACTTCCTTGGAGAGATTAGCGGAACGAATTGCTGTTGTTTTGCATTCCATTGTTAGTTGTACTGAGCTCACGGTAAGTAACTTTACTGCAGAGCTTGCAGATTTTTTTCACGAAAAATATGTTTATGATTGAAGCCACAACGAGACTTTCCCATGGTTTCAAATTCTGTTTGCATCAATTGTTGCGAGATGGTAGCTCCTAACACTCTGCGATGAACTTCTTTTCGAAATTCCTCAACGGTGCTTCAATAAAGTTCTATAAAGTCATAAATCTCTTTTTACGCCATAATTGTAAACAACATTAAGATTCTTGGCCAATCCGCCAAATAAAAATTTAAAACAGGTCAAATGAAATACACCAATCACATCAAAGAAAATATCACAGGACCACAATGGACGAATCTGGCTTGGACTGTAAAGCTGTGAGACCTAGTTGCAGGAGTGGGTGGGGGTGGGGGAGGGTTGGTAGCGAGTCAACTAGGGTATTTTATTGATGTAGCTAATAACCTTTGTTTATATCAAGCAGAGAATTTCGCCGAAGAAGGCTACAGAACTACTAGACTTACTAGACTTGCTTGAAACTATGGAACGATGAAACAAGCAGAAACTAAATTAACAACATCTCCGTTGATAAATACGATGAATTTCTAAGAATAGATTGTACTGTGAAATAATGTTGAAGAACTTGAGATTCTATTTGTTGTTGCTTCTCATTATTTTTCTGGATCTCTTATAGAGCATGACATACAGCTTTATCGATATGGTGCGATAGCTACTTTGAGCTGTAATATCGTTCATCAACTCTGGATCTAAACTGGGTTTTTGGATCTCTTAAATCATAGCCTTTTACCAAATGAATATAATGGTGCTTGGAAACACGCTCGGAAAGAAATCCAAAAACTGAAAATTATGTATGGATGCAGCCACTATGAAGTGATTTATCTTTTTCAGCATTTTTACCAAACGTTTACCAAAATGAAGCAGCAATTTTAGTTTTCAAAAAATTTAATCTTCGACAACAGATTTTCAAGATTTTGTTTGGAATAATTTTTCAGAAGTGTTTTCAAAAATGTAGTATGTTGTCGGAACAGCACCACGACCACGACAAAATCCTACAACACGACCCTTTAAGAGCGTAGGCGAAAATCAAAACCTCAGGTTTTGAGTGGGAGGCAAATTCAAACTTTAAATGTTGCTATCTCAATTCTCAAATAACGAATATCAACAAACGAGATTTTTATTTTTAAGTTGACTACAGAAGATAACTTAAAAAATACTTTTTGACAGATTTCAGCAATATTTTTAGCACTAGCCTTGATCAAACCTGTTACCATTTTTCGGGACACCCGGTATTTGATTTATTTGCATCAAGATAGGTTTAGAATTATTGATAAAGAAGGGGCTTTCTTCCCAAAACTTTGTTGTGTGCAGAGTAATTAAAAATATGTTTGTTCGGGTTTTCAAGTAAATAAGCAAATTAACAAATGGTAGGAGGAGAAACTACGTATTCTAGTTTAAGCCAATACGTAATTATTGGGCTTTGGTCCAATAATCATCACCACCTTTGTGTGTGTTTTAATATCAGTCCTGCAATGATCTTCTTTTTAAATTGGATCGAGCTAGATAATCTGATGCAAATCGTTCAGCACTGATTCGAGGCTAAAAAACCCACTAACGTTAGTTTTATACTCTTTTGTCATATTTATTGATGTTTATTATAGAAGGTATAAATCTCGTAGCTTTTACCACCAAGCCGCATTAAAAATATTGGATAAATCATTGTTCGATAAATGACCGTTCGATATCAATTTCGCCTCTTTGATATCTGTACAGAAAATGGCCTGAAAACTATTCCTGTTACAAGAGCTGCGCTCTGGCTCTTTGGCTTACTCCCTAAGTTGGTTAGGGTCTATATAAGGTGGAAGTGATGGTGGTTCTTATGTGGTGGTGAACTGAACCTTAGACTTTTTATTATGCGCCTATGAGCTCTGTGGATATATGGAGACTTTTTATTATGCGCCTATATAAATGCTTTTATTATTGTATCGTTTATTATTACATGCTTGTAGTATCGCTTTGATAGCAAATTTGGCTTGATAGCAAAATTTTGTTGAATCAGCAAACATTGCGAATTTTCGATAAAATGCTACAAAATTTCCAGCAAGATTATTTTTTTAAAAAAATTCCTGCGACCATTGGTCACACATTCGGGTGCTTTTTCATGCCATGGATTGATATGTCACATAGATTCGTCACTAGCACCGTTAAAATTTGAAACAATTTTTTTGGAACACCTGATGCGTTTTGAATTCTTAGTCAAGAAAAGATCACCATAATTTTGACAATAGTGTACATAGAAATGTATAAATTTGTTGTTAAATTAAGCTTTGGTTAAATTTGAATCACTAAAAGTAAATTACAACCATGTCGCGCTCTTTTGAGTTTCACATTTTCTAGCGCATTTCCATCGTTTTTTTCAGAAACCTACATACGACCAACATGTTTTCAATCATTTCAGCTTGCAGATGATTGTTGGAATGTTATGGGCGCAATGTGTGTTTGACACACAAAGTTATAATACGAGAGGTTTTAAAAGAGACTAGTCACGAAGTTCCGTTCCGTATGATAAGAATCATCTCTATCCAAACTCGGCTAAAACTAAACTAACTCATAATATAAGAAACTTACAATATATCACGATTACATAAAGACATGATTGACAGCGATTAAGAACAATAGTAAGATCATGTGATCATTTGTGGAAAAGAGGCTATTAAACACATAATTGTATGACGACATATCCTGTTACATCTAGGAACATATGGATGTCATTTATGATATTTCAAATTTCTTATTGTTAATTATAAATTGATTATCAAAAATTGATTTTTTTTAGTGAAGTATTACAAGGAATTTTGTATGAAATGTTTAAGTATCTTTTTAAAGGAATATTTTAATGGGGAATTTATATTTTCATTGGGTAGATCATTCCACGTGTTTGCTCCCATGTATCAGATGGACTTTAAACCATATTGAAGACTGTTCTGAGGATAGAAATTTTTATTTAGAGAAAAGAAATCATGAAAGCAAGAAGGATATATTTGATGGATCTTTTTGATGGATTCATAAACAAAAATGAGAAAATTCAATTGAAAAATGTTTTGAAGTCTCGAGAACCTTAAGGTTTTTAAAAATGGGAAGTGAATAACAAAAAAGGTCTTGATGCGATATAGCTCTAATAGCTTTTTATGCAGCTTAAAAATTGGTTTTGTTATCAATCAAGAGAGAAGCCCCATGCTCAACAGCAAATATCGTCTATCTAAATGTCATTGGACAAAACACGACTTGTGTATTAAGTTTAATCTTAGTGTTGTTGTGTAAAGAAAGGATTTTTTCTACATATGGACGTTTTTTATAAGAAAGTTTTTATATAAGAAACTCACTCGTGAAATCCACGAAAATTTAAGAAACCTTTACTAGTGAATGAAAAATTGATAAGAAACTTTTGAAATTTTTAGATAATGCTTAATGACTTAGCATGATGTTTCTTGATTAATTCAGTGGAGACTTTTTATCCTGTCCAATATATACCCAGT
The DNA here is from genome assembly GCA_036873815.1 of Phacellophora camtschatica. Taxonomy (NCBI): domain Eukaryota; kingdom Metazoa; phylum Cnidaria; class Scyphozoa; order Semaeostomeae; family Ulmaridae; genus Phacellophora; species Phacellophora camtschatica. Next base: position 32,644 of record JAYJMH010010671.1, on the reverse strand, counting down.
TTTTGTAACATTGTTGTTGAAAAAAAGAATATGTAGTAAAAAAAACGGAATTTTTATATACAATTAAGAAACTTTTACTAATGAAAATTCGTCCAAAATGGTCCAAAATTAAGAAACTTTCACTAGTGGAGCCTTAGCCAGGTTTCTTATAAAAAAGCCTGTATGTTAGCTTAAAATCAGTAAAATTGAGATTTTATTAGCGGCCTGGTTTCGGTGCATGTTGTCATGCGGCTATACATATTTTAAATATTTGTTCCCTGGTTTCGGTGCATGTTGTCATGCGGCTATAAAGTATTCCTCAAATCTATTTTGTGCTAAGTCCATTCTTACATAGTTACAAATTTGCGAGTTATAATATGCTTTCAGAAATCATGAAGCTTTTTGCGACCAAAATAGCAACGGATAATAAAATCGATTTGATCGTTTTAAAATATTGAGAAAAAAAATAAATAGAATTTTGGTTATTTTTCAAACGTGCAGACAATGGTTTCAGTTCTCATGAAATAAGACGAATAATCATGCATACAGAAAAGTTTGTAATAAGCGTACATAAGCAAAACCCAAGGATCCATAAATGATGGTGTTCAAATAAGATTACTTTAATCTAACGGGAAACTTTTTCACCCAGTTGGGGAAGGGGGCGTGTCCAAGGAAATCTTGAGTTGACCTGAATATATATTTGAAGGAAAATGCATACCCAGAAACATAATAGTATGGCGTCTATTATAATGCAATATTTTGCCTGTTCTAACATCTTTTTATTAACATTTCCATTCAATTTCTTAATAGTATACCCAAAATATAGATGTCAAATTGTCAGAGCCAAAATTATATTTACCTATGAAAATTTTTCAGAATATATCTTGGAATCGAAATCCCAGATCCAAAATTATAGAAAACGCCTCCCTACCAAGTCAGGTGGCACAGCCTCCTGGGCTTTCCATAGATACACCTGTCTTTAAATGTTTTCAAAAGCCGAATAAAAGATGCACAATCCTTCAGTTGCACTTGTGACTTGTGTAAAATATATATCCAAAATGTTGGCTATGTATGATACAGTCATTCATTATTATCTTAATATTTAAATAAATGTGTTTTCATTACGGTATTTCATATTTTTTATACTAGTTGGTATAAATTACCTGCATGGTATTGTTTTAATGTTAGTTTAGTTATGTTGTAAGCCAACTGTAAAGAAAGAATGGAAAAAAATAAATAAATAGGCCATCATAAAAAACTTTTTCATAGATAAGCCATCATAGATATACCATTTTCATAGATATACCAACATAAAAAAGCAAACGTTCAATAAAAGATAATTGTATAAATTACCGTTAATGATTGAAAAATGTTGAAAAATTATACACACCCCTACCCAATATTTGTAATTTTATTTTTAGACAAATCAGACTGACCCTACTACCCCCATATCACTCTATTATCATACCCCATATTTGGTGGCGCCACAGGGGGAGGGTATAACGATTATAGAATATAATTGGCTGATATTTTTTAATACTGCGAAGCCTTTTACACTTAGGGTATCAATCATAGTACAGAAATAGAAGTCGTTCTTCCATTCACATCAAATATCAAATGAGAATCCTCATTATCTCATATACACGGCATTTTGACAGACAAACATCTGCAAAATCCCACAACAAATTGAAAAGTTTAAATTCACATGCAACATCAAAAGTCGAAACATTTGCGCACAGCATCAAAGTTTACCCACAAAATCAACGCTATTATAGCAAAGAAAAGAATTAAAAGCAGTTTCAAAAGTAAGCAGCAACACCAGCATGTAAACCGGAAAAACTGTGAAAAAAATGAGGATGAATTTTCATCCAACGATTGATTTTGCCGTTTCCGGTACCATTGCTGTCTGCTTTCCCACTCCAAGTCCTCTTTTAGTGCTTGTGCTCGTGCTCGTTCTTGTTTCTGTTCCCTTTCATTTTGGATTTGCCGTGCACTGTCAAGATACTTGTCCAGATCGGCCAGCAATTGTGATGTCTGCTGCCAGTTAAGATCCTTCAGGAGGTTCACATCAGACAGAAAATAGTGGCAAAGTCTTTGGTGTCCAACGTTGCGGCGAAGCCTTGTCACGGCATCGTAAACTCTCTGTCCAAGATTAGACGAGCGCCACTCCACAGCTGAACGAATTTCATACTCGTGAAGCATCAATGTTTTGAGAAAGTATGACCGCATGCCAGGCCATTTGCGATCTATCATCAACCCTTTGAGAATACGCAATACATCCTTTTTACAGTTGTTAGGAATTTCTCGGTCAGGTGTGTTCAAGAGCTTCTTCTCGGCACTGTTAAATGCATATCTCCATTGAATGTTCCGTTGCTCGTCCTTATCTTGGGATAGTTTTGGAACCAAGTAAACAGGAAAAGTCTCAATGATTCCGTTAGTTGGGTCAGCAGAAGCATAGCCTATAGAACGAAAAAGATTTTCGAAAAGTTATTTTAGATAAAAATTTTAAATTACTTTAAATTATAATAGGAATTAATGAACGTGTTTTTTTTCCTATTAGCTCTGAAGAAGCCCCGTATGCCAGGGTGAAATATTAGCAACCAAAATATCGTTTTTTGCGTTGTTTTTTTTATTTTAATGAATGGTTACCTGGAAACGAGGCTTTAAGAGTTTGATTAGTGAAGTTCGAATTTGTCATTGCTCGAGAAGTTCAAATTGTAATTACGAGATGGAAAATCAAAGTCCTGAAAGTTTTTTTTTAAATTTAAGAGGCAAACAAATTTGTAAATATACAATTGCCGTGTAGCAAATCACAACGTTGCTGGATTGGTGGCACGTAATTGTATCATCAGCACACATTGAAATTGCACAATCTAGGACAACACACGGGAGGTCATTGATGTAGATAAAAAAAAGCAAGGGTTCTTAGCAAGAGCCTTGTGGTACACCTACAGGTATTTTATATTTTTTCAGTTTCAGAATCTACACTATTAACTCGGCAAAATTCTCATGCGATTTAATTCTAATCTGTTAACTCGGCATCGATTTAAATTTATTAATAGCCGCCTGACACTAAAGACAAATTCTTTATTTATATTTTTTTATTTACCCGGTTTGTAACGTCTTTCCCAATCTCCAGTTAAATGTCTTGGCCAGTTGTTTACTTTGATGCAAGGTGCCAAATCAACATCATACACAGTTCGGCCATGATATTCAAACGTGACTGTCACTGCCGGGCGATTCGTGCGAGAACGAAGTCTACAAAATCAGAAAAAGTTACATTGGCTAGAACGCATGTGCCAAAAAATTTGGTGTACGTTGAAATGTGGTAAATGAACAGGCAAATAAATAGGGCTCAACTTGAAACTTTTTAAATAACGGGACTCAAACTTAAATCATGATACATTCCCCAGTCAAACCATGGGCTTTAGGAATCGTGGGGTGTGATTTCAATTTTTTTCATTTCTCATCACCTATGCATTTAGAAAACACACAAAAATAAAAACACACGTGGGATACAATCATACCAATAAATGGGAGATGGGAAATCAAAAACAGGAAACACACGTCACGATTCCTAAAGCCCGTGGTCAAATAGGTTGGTTGAGTGACTGTAACACTGCCTGCGAGTTAGAACCACATGGAACCAGGAAATAATTTTATTGCTAAAAATGGACGTAACGTAAGTCCTCGGATTAGCCCCCTCGGTGCTAATTAATTTAGGAATTTTTTAGGTTGAGGATTATTCAAGGGGGGGGGGTTATTCAAGGGGGGCCTATTTAAACCTCGTGGGTAGCTACGCAAAAGTGTGGGGCTTAGTCGAGGGTGGGGGCTTATTAAAAATTAACAGCTCTAGGGTGGGGGCTTATCTGAGAAGGGCAGATTCGAGGAGGGGGCTAATTCGAGGATTTACTGTATTGGTTGAAAAAAGTTTTGCTTGTTGGTTAGAATTAGACTTTCTTTACCCTGGATGACTTTCATTTTTCTTACTAAAGACACTAAAAAGTCTGGTACCCAGGGTAGTCTTTCTTGCTCCCCTGTGCTAAAAATTGAGAGAGATGAAGAAAAGAAAGGACAAGAAAATAAGAATAGGGACGTAACTTCGCCTGACATACTGTTAGCAAAAGGCAAAAATTATAAGAAAAGATTAAAAAAATTATTAATTTCCATTGAAGTTTTACAAGGCATTACTACTAAAAGTTTCAGATTTAGTTTCAGTTTTATTCACTTAATTCAAATCCTCTACAAACAACATAATCTTCTGTCAAGAAATACAAATTACAAAAAGATATTAGTTAGCAATAAATACAACAATAAGAAACATTAAATGACAAACAAAAGATTGGGAAGTAGGTAGGAATAGAATTCTTAGGAGTAGCTCTCTAAGTAGGTATACTAATGAGAGGAGAGCTCTCATGTTATCTTTAGACTAAATAACTACTCAGATGTAAAACAAAGTTTGTAATAAGAGTACTTAACGTTTTATAAAAAATATGTTCAAATAGTGAATTTGGTTAATTTGTGAAGCTATGAAAAATATCTGATACTAGTAATGTTTTCAATTTATCATCATTATGTACTAAAAAGTACCCAAAAAATGTAACAGATTTGAGATCAAGGCTGGAAGTGAGAAATTTGATCAAAAGTATTCAAAATAGTTAACTTGAAAGTAAATACATTGTTTGCTGATATCACTCTATTGAAAGTTAGAATAATAATTTTCAACATTCAAATTTGCCTAGAGCTTAGGAACTAGAGCTTAGGTTTTGGCCTAGGCTTATAAAGTGCAGCGTTTTGGAAATTTCTGAATGGTGATGTTATTCAAAACAAGAGATGTCGTTCTTAGAAAGACATTCGAATAATAGTTCAAAAACGAAAATTTGAAAATCAGTTGTCCATTCCATGGCTAACATCTTAAAAGCTAAAATTGTTCCTCTGTGCTGGGAATTTCTCATGAAAATGGCTTGAAAAGAGAAATCATTCCTTGCTAGGTGAAGCCATTATCAGTCTGCTCAATTTTCAAGTTTAGATTTCTATTTGAATGTGTTTTCAAGTGGAAAGAATCTTGTTCGACACAACGCAATGGCCCAAAAGATTTTAAAACGAAGCCAGGCCAGAATCCAGGGCTCTGGTTTGAAGGTGGAGGTAGAGTTTCAAAATTAACAATTTGACTCTTCCATGCACCAATATTAATGAACGAGGTATTTATTTTCAAGTTAACTAGTGAGAAATAACTTAAAAAAATTATGTTGGATGGACTCGAGCAAAAGTGTTATCACTAGCATTGATCAAACCTGTTACATTTTTTGAGACACCCGGTTAGTTAAAATTTCATTTTTATTTTGAAGGGGAGCAGCTTTGATTTCTTTAGGACTCCAAGGACCACCTCAACTGCTATCTAGAAGGCTCAGTTGTCCACTTTGCTAGTCATTTTGCTATTGCTTTTGCAGCACAGTCGTCAAGATCTCTCCTGTGAAGAGCCTCCCCCCCCATCCCGAGAGTCGAGCTGAGCTCCGCCTTTCCATGTACTTTATAGGTGCCCCACCCCTATCTCTCGATTTCAGCAATTGATACTCACGTGTATCCCCCAGCTCTACTTTTATCTTTGTTTAGTTCATCAACTGCTTCTTTTGCCAAATTTGAAAATGCTTGAATAAATCTTTCTGAAGACAGATAACCATCAACTGCTAAGTTTCCCCAGTTTGATTGGTGTGCTTGTAATTTGTAGGTTGCACATTTTGAAACGTAAAAAATAGCATTCTAGATTGCCAATTACCCAAAAATATTAATCCATGTTATATATGCTGAAAAAATCATCAAAACATTTTATTTTTAATTTAAAAGATCAAAATCCTCCTCATATGATTACCGTCTCCCATCTGTAATTTAACAAAATGGCAACGAAAACACAAATCGTAACCGTAACGAATACGTATATGACAACGAAAATATAAATCGTTAAAAAACTACAACTCGTAACAGTGATGAAAACGTAAATGGTCACAATAACGCCGTGACGAAAACGTAAACCGTGACGAAAACATATCATAACTGTTTCGAATACGTTACCAACAACGAAAGCATAATTCGTAAACGTTACGAAAACGTGCCAGCGAAAAAGTAAATCGTAGATTTAAAGAGATTGGCGTTAAATTTAAATAACTTGTGGGAATGCTTCTTTTGGCATTTCTTTGCATGAAAAGAAATTTTAGGTTTCAAATTTAAAATAAATGTCTAAAATACTGTGGTCGTGTGGTGCATACCCGAACTTCTAGTGCTCCCGGCCCTTTGAATTTCCAATGACGTAACTGGCAAATCAAAATCGAACTCATTTGCTGCTTTTACCTTCGCTCTTTCGTATATACTTCCCCTGCATTCAATTTCAGTGACAAATCTCGCGTCCTTTCTCTCGATGATGGATCTGATTTCGTTCACCACAGGCACGACCAATGCTTTGGCACGGCTTTTGTCTGGAACCTTAATTTTGTCGAGATAATTTCGCAGCTCCTGTGTGAAGGTTTCTGCAACTTCTGGGATCAATGAAGATTGATCTGCACCCATAATCAATCCTTTTGCCCTTTGTTGTTGGTTGTTGGACAACTCTTGAATATGTTGATGAAATTACGAACTATTTGCTGTCACGTGCCTTTGTCTGCCAATAAGTGCATGGAATTTATTTTTTCGACCAATCACGATACTCCTTTCTTCAATAATTCAACAACAAATTCTCAGAAATCAATGATGCAATGTTATTTTTAGCTCGTTGAATATTTCTTGGAAATTCATGGTTCCATGTCAATGCGCCTCAGTGTTGCTACTCGTAGAGGAGATTCCCTTACAACAGTGAAAATTGCAGAATTATTGTGCGCAGTTGCGAAAACAATGAGTTTAGAGTGGTAACACCGGTTATTCAAAATATTTTTTGAATATGAATTTTGGAATCTTCCAGAATAACCCAGAAGACTGACGACTATATTGCGGCAGATAGCCACACTATCTGAAGCCAGTCTTCGACAATAAATCTGTAGCTCACACATCAACTATATGTTCCAGATCTAATCTACGAAGTGGTAAAATTGCCGCCGTTCATCACTCAGACACAAAACTGCAAATGTAAAATGGCTGAACGGCCAGACACAACAGCAGCTTTAGATCTTGCATTCCGCAAGTATTTTGACAGCAATCTCAAAGTTTCGCAACAGAAAGATGCAAAGAAGATTGTAGTAGCTATCGTTCAAAACATTATATCTCGCGTAGAAAGCAAAGACTCGAGGTTCAAGATGGGGATGGAGTTTCGGGGCAGCGTATACGAGCGAGTGAAAATCAAAGAGGCAGATGAATTCGATTTTGATTTGCCGCTCAAGGAGTTGACGATCGAAGAGATACCAAAAGGAAAGCCTCCAAATGTTCCATCAGGTAAAATCAAAAGCTATAATTACAACATTAAATCATATTTCAGGGGCGCAGCAATTGTCTGAATTTTTTCTCATTGTTCTCTTCAAATATTCGATTGTTTTAGCAGACAATAGACATTGTATTCTACAATTTTGAACGAAATAATCATTGGGGATGACTGGCACCTTCACAACCCCCACTCTAGTTACGCACCTGGTGAAATTATATTAATTAAACTGCTGTCTGTTCTTTTTCTTGAAGACTCTTAACTTCTCTGAATTTATTTTTAAATTGGAAACATACAATATTTTGCTCTTTTTTCTAGGCATTAAATACCTTCAACGAGAAATTAATGTGATAAAACTGCAGTACTGTTGCAGTGTTTATAAGAATGCATAATTTCTTATTTTGCTTGAGCAAGTTTGGAAAAAATTCTAAAGAAATTTTTGAGAAATTATATAGAAGAGATTTTTGAGAAAGGCTTACATGGTGGTGCCAGACTGGAAGCTTTGTCATGAATTTGTCAAAATGAAATAAACAAAGGTTTACGTCACAAAATGTGCCGGCGCACATTACAAACTTTCCAGCTTGTGAGAGAAACTTTAAATAAGAGGGCCCCTTACAATGGGAGGGGCTAATAAAAACCCCCCAGGGGAGGCAGTGCCACCTGACTTGGGCAAGAGGTCTTTCCTATTTTTTGGTTTGGGATTTTCGACTCTATAATATATTTTTGGGTTTGAACAATTCTTCGTCGATAAATTTAGTTTTGGCTCTTATAATAAATAAATGAAATTTTGAAATCTTATATTTCTGGGTAAAATATTAAGAAGCATCGTAGACATGTTAATAAAATGATGTTGAAGACAGAACAATTGCATCATAAACATGAGCCATGCTATTGCTATTTTATTTTTGGTTTTGCAATTTCATTCAATTATGTTTTGGATCAGCTCAAGATTTTCCGGGACAGGCCCCCCCTATCCAAATTAGATGGTACTGCTCTCAGGGGTGAGTAAAAAACCAGGCTGAAAATTACCATCCCTTTCACTTTCAGATTTCAAATACGGACTTGTTAAAAGTTTTTCTCTCCATTCCATAGAGTACACAATTTACAAACTACGACCAGCCTTACAAGAGTCTTGGAAAAATCTTTCTGATGAGGACAACAGATTATCTGCAGAGCGTGTTGTATCAACATTCACTAAACTAGTCCAAGAATCTATCAGTGACATCAATGCAACAAAACAACATCCTTTTGCGTAAGTGAAGCAAAACAAAAATTAAAATGTCACTCCTCCGCAGGGTATCTTCCTCCGCAGTTGCATTTTTTTTTACTTATTAATGAATTACCGAAGCAATTTCAAGGTCTATCCCAAGTAGGTCCGGATTCAAAGGTGAAAGAGGGGATGATTCCTTTATTGATTTTCTAAAATTGAATTTCGAATTCAACTATTTAATGCTTTTGGAATGTTTTTGATCAAAATACCATTGTGTAAATGCAGCTGCGTTGCTTGCCCCGAGGACTTCGCCAGTCGCAAAGAACGTCGCATTTTTTTCTGCGGACTGTTTCAACATTTCACCGGCATGAAACCGCGTTCCCCGATCAATTGAAGGTCTAGTCTTTGTAACAATGAAATATCCCTCCCTTCCCGGGGCCTTGTATTTTGGAGTATATATGACGTTAAAAAATCTTATCAATCTTCGTTTACGTTTAATTATGTTATTGTAATAGCGTCGACCATCGGTTGCCATATTAAAGAACAGCATGGAATGCAACCCGAGAATTTACACAAGCTATTCAATATATTACGCAAATGTCAAGAGAAAACAGACTGTCTAATGCACAAAATGTTGTTCATTAAAGATTTGAAGCCAAAGTTGAACAAGCAGTCAGATTCCATCGCCGCCTAATTGTTGACTTAGTATTTTTGTCGCTTATATATTACAAAAATAATATTCTTATGTTATTGTTGTTCTAGGCAGATCGTCTAGTGCATGAACTGTTGTTCATTAAAGATTTGAAGCCAAAGTTGAACGAGCAATGAGATTCCATCGCCGCCTAATTTTTGACTTAGTATTTTATTTAATTACCGATATTTATAATTGAATATTACAAACATAATATTCTTACGTTATTATTGTTCTAGGCAGATCGTCTAATGCACGAAATGTTGTTCATTAAAGATTTGAAGCCAAAGTTGAACAAGCAGTCAGATTCCATCGCCGCCTAATTTTTGACTTAGTATTTTATTTAATTACTGATATTTATAATTGAATATTACAAACATAATATTCTTACGTTATTATTGTTCTAGGCTAGAATTCAGAACTAATCACCCAGCAGTAACCATAACTTTCAAGAAGGGTAGAGAAGTTCTTTATGATGTAGATTTGGCTCCAGTCATTGAAGTAAAGCAATGGCCAGCAAATTTCACAAAGGGATGGGAAAATCGGACGAGAAAAGGTTTTTAAAATTTTAATTGCTACCTATTAAAGGAAGGGGAAGCCAACAAATTCTTCGCCAAAGTAGAACTAATCCATAACCAAGCCCCCTCCCCATTGCCCTAATTTATGTCAATTTACATTTTAATCACATTTTTACATTAATAAACTTATATTTATCACATGAATTTTTCATCTGATTTGGATGAAATTTAATCTGGATTAGGCAAAGCTAGATTTACTGCGTCAGTGTGAATGCGGTATTACTTTGAAGAATTTTCCAAGTGACTTCGGCTAAGAGCATAACTTTCCTTCTTTCCTTTCAGGTTGGCCATCTGAAGAATTGCTGCAAAAAGTTAAAAAGAGCTCAGTCTACTTAGTACCCAAGCTATACAAAGATCTTCAACACAAGCATAGGTTTTTTTTATGGAGATACGCGTTTAGCAAAGCGGAAAAACTGCTGCTGCTAGATATGGACCCTGGCAGCCGAAGAAGAGTGTTGTGCATTTTGAAGGGCCTACTGTCCGACTACCAATGGCCTGGTTTACGATCCTATCATATGAAGACGATCATGCTCCATGAGTACGAATCGTTTGGCGGCAAAGATAATTGGGTTCTATCAGAGCAAGGAGAGCGACTGTTAAGCGCAGTGAGGAGATTGAAGAGCTGTCTGGAGAAGAAACCGCCTAAATGCCAGCATTACTTTCTCACTGATATCAACATCATGGATTGTGTAAATGAGGTCCAGAAAGATCAGTCGCTTGAGAAAATCAAAGAATTTTTGGGAAACCCTCAAGCTGGGATTTGTGCGTTGACTGGAGTGCAGACAAGAGCCGACGCAAAAAAGGTTGTTTATAAAGCAGCTTTTCTTGTCCACTTAAACAATTGTGGAAAATCAAGTTTTTCCTAGGGGGTGGGGGTAAAGTTCCAAGATGCTCCGACGTACAACTTTCTTACGATTTTAATGCCATGTCCTGTAGTGTGATTCCTTTATCATTGATAATTAGATAGTTATCTCCAAATTTAAAATCATTTTAAAATGATTCTTTCGAAAAGATTTAGGTTCGAGTGGCCAAATGATTTAAAGGCTGTTGTTGAGAAATCAATACTCCAGGCCCATGACATTTTATTGATTTTTTGTTTTGTTTTGATTAGGCGGTTAGGTCAAAGTTCTTTGAAGCCAAACTCTCTGTGAGAGCGCGAGTTCAGGACCAATTGTCGGAACTTGTCAGTTCGAACCCACAGCCAACTCGACCGTCTATCCTTCCGAGGTCGTTCAATGAGGACCACCTCATCTGGGGCAAGACATAGGTTATCAAACCGAGAAAGGGAGTGGCGCCCTGCCCTACTCGCCAAGGATCGCAGCAAACAAAAATAGAGCCTTTGACCTGGTGGTGGCCTACTTACTTATTTTATGGTCATTAACTTTAAGGTACCTTCCCTCTTTCATAGCGGACAGGCGTTATAATGCGGGATAATTCTTGTTTATTTTAGGTTTTTATTGTCGAAAAGGTACCTAGCTAAGTAAGATAGGCCTGGCTAAATCATTTCCTCAAATTCTGACATTGTAACTATCAGATATAATCTTCTAATGTTTCAATGAACTAACGGGTTTTAAGGAATCCCTTTCCATACCGACATCCAAATTCCGCTTACTGATCACAATAGGACTTTTGGTGCACTCCTCTGAAGGTATCATTGAGAACATAAATCATTAGAAGGGGTAGTTTGAAGAATTTAAAAGAATTCCTTTCCATTCCAACATCCAGATTCTGATCACTATAGGAATTTTGGTCGATACATTTGAAGGTATCATTGAAAGAAGCCAGTGGTAGTGACAGTTTGAGGAACTGATAAGCCATTTTTTTTATATAGCAGGAAAAGTCAGAGCCAACGACAAAGGCATACAAGAAACTATTGCTTGACTTTATGAGGGAGATCAGAGAGACTGCTCAGAAAGAAAACAGTAAGTTCAGTTTATTATACCAGCGTGTCTGCACTCTTTCGGCATGTTTTTGGTGCAGAAGACCAAGTTCAATGACCAACTTCGAGAACGTTTCCCTGTTACAGATATAACATACAACATTATCATGGTTTTGGCTTAAGATGTATTCGTCACCAAGTAACGTTGTATGAATGCATCCCTGAATTGTATCCTTAAATTTCAATGCACTTCAAGGCCCCGTTTGAACATGACCGGATCTGATTTTGGCCATTTTTGCCATACCATATAAGGCATATATACCGTTACAGGATGTGCCATTCTTTAGAGTTGGGTTTTTCAGGCAAAAAATTAATTTGAGGGTGTCATCTTGCAAAATACTTGATTAGATAATTTTAATTTTTTTCACAATTATTAGCCCATTATTAGGTACTGATTTTCGAAATGAATTATTAATTTCTAGGGTATTTATTTTCATTCTTGTAATTGGGGTATGATTATTTTTAAATTTTTTGGGGATGATTTCACACGTTGAAATGGCACACCCTCGTCACCTTCCTATTAAACTAGCCTCCCAGATCTCGGTGCAGGGCCGTATTGCCCATTGGCAGGGGCGTCTATCCTATGTCAGGAGTCGTGTAGCAGCCGCTCTATTACAATTTTAAGAGGGATTGCTCCACAGTTCATATAAAGAACAGTAGGATGAACTATTGGGGTAGATCGGTCAGTTGGGGGTGGTCAGCTTATTGTACTAGAGCGGTCAGTTTTGTCAAATATGATATTTTCGTATTGTTTATTTGGGCAACCCGATTTGGGCAAAATTTTATGGTGTCCATAGTTGCATTCAACTAAATTTCATTCAATTACTTGATGTTGATATTATATTTTGCAGATGAAAATATCCTTAAGGTTTGCGACGAGTTCCGCGACACAAGATTTGTTCCACTTGGATTATAGACAAAAAGCCTTATGGTAAATAAAGCTATTCTTGTTTTGTAATACCTTAATGTGTAGACACATTACAACTTTTACAAGTACATTCTCTCATTTATGTTGTCAATTGGCTTGCTTTTTGCTAGAAAGCCCAACAATATTTCTTAAGTATCATCGAAATCTATGTAAGAATTTATGCTAGAAATTATTTGTAAGGACAAACAATATTTGTGGAAACTGTTAAAATCAGTTACTTAGATCCAATTTTTTGACGATTTTCTAAAATATTTGCATACCCCCTGCAATTACTTTGATTAAATTCCATACCCCCATTAAAATAACTCCAAGAGTTTTGATACCCCGGCAAAAATTCTTCCGCGCCTGTGCCCGGCATTAAAAATGACTGGTCCCTCTATGGGAACAAGAGTTTGAACATTTGTGAAAACGCAAACTCAGAAAGAGGCAAACTCAGAAAGAGGCACGCTATTTCCCTACCGTTAAATTTCGTCCTTCCTTAACTTGTATTATATTTTATTACAGTGTGAAATTGGAGAAAAAAGAGAAGAAATATAAAGGGAGAAAAAAAAGAAAGAAAATATACAATTAGAAGAAAAAAAGGATAACTATTTTGACTAAATATCATTTGATGCATCATGGTCTACATCAGACCTCCGCAGGGCATTTTCCTCCGCAGTTACATATTTTTTATTTACTGATTAACAATACAAAATAGACATGGAGCAAGTCTACATCATGGTTCCAAATGGAGACCTATTCCCGTTTGCTTTCGCCTGTTTACTCGGGACCGTTCCTCAAAAAAGTTCCCTTAGACATTCTGTTTACACGAGACCTATACTTGCTCCAAGTCTATTTCGTTTAGTTAAAGTAAAAAAAAATATGTTACTGCGGAGGAGAAGCCCTCGTAAAAATAAGAACGAAATTTCGTAACGACCTGAACGCTATTTTGTGAAAGGCAACTTAATTTAGCTTGAGCCTACTTCGGAAGAAATTCGGCCCTCGTTTTGATGCCGTATTTAAAAAATCCTGTTTCCAGTGTTTACACGAAACCAAATGAAACTGGTTCCAAATGAGTACGCTTTCCTAGGTGAACTCAAACGAGTACGGTTAGAAAGGTCTTGTGTAAAGAGATTGCCTAAGTGAACTCAAATGGAAGCAGCTCCATTTGGAACCGGCCTTCTAACCTGAACGCTATTTTGTGAAAGGCTGTTTATTTTGTGAACCGGTCTTGTTTGAACGGAGCCTCAAAGATAGAAGCTAAAACTACCAGCAAATTAAAATGACGAAATATAAGAGCGAAACAGTCTATACAACACTGATCTCTTCAAATTCAAAATTTTAAAATTTATGCACAGTAAAATATTGCCTACGTTTTTTCCTTTCTTTATTTAATGTTAGTCAACAAATATAGCTTCGACGAGCTAATTGAAACTAACGTCTAATCTAATACAAATATACGATTCTACAATATAACACGTTTTACAGTATAACAAATTTGAGATGCCGGGTGTCCTAAAAATGATGCCGGGTGTCCCAAGGCTAAAGCTGAGAAAATCGCTCAAATCCGTCAAAAATTATTTTTTAAGTAATCCTCGTAAATGGTTAAGTAAACATGAAAATAAAATTATGGTTTGTTGATAATGGTTATTTGAGGATTCAGATATTAACATTTCAAGTTCATATTTTGGCCCACGCTCATAATTTGGCCTACCTAAGCGTTTAACTTTCAGCTTTTGGATTTCTGTCCGAGTCTGTTACCAAGCACCATGAAATTCATTTCGTAGAAGGCTATGATTTAGGAGAACTTAAAGCGCAGTTTAGGCCAAAATCTAGACCTCTGGTTTGGGGTTGGAGGAAAATTTGAACTTTCTTAATTTATATCTCAACTCTCGATGAACAAATATTAACAAACTAGGTATCAATTTTCAAATTGGCTACCAACAACTATTTCAAAGATTGTTTCGATTAAATTTCATCAAGGCTGCTAACTTTTTTTGGGACACCCGGTATAAAAATAAGTAAGGCTGTCCAATTACTGGAGTATATTGTATCAGGATATGAAGATACATACAGTGTCTGCATGAACATGCAAGATTTTTTACTTGTTTGATTTCTTTTTTGAAACTATCCACATTTTTTGCTGTTTTAATGGTAGTTGGAATGCTGTTCCATAGTTCATTGCATCTATATGATATTGTGTCTAGAACATATAAAACAGCATTTGGTTTCTTTCTCTTAAATAATTGGTCTCTAAAGTTATATGTTTCCTTGAAGATCTCGTTCATAAAAGTTGGATTTAAGTTATTAATTGTTTGATAAATTTATATTTCTAGTTGTTGAAGATTTCTCTGATGTATTGTGACCGTTCCATATTTATGAAGAAGTTCTTCAAAGCTTGATTCGTAATAAGAAATTATTGGATTTACGACTACTGTACATCCATGAAAATGGAAAATAACTGAAGTTGCTTGCTATAAAGGTTTTATTCAAGAGTCATTAAGTATGGGAAGGGGGTATGGAGGAGATTGGGGGGTCCTGACATCCTTGTAAAAGAACAATAATTAAAGTTGCTTGTTATAAAGGTTTTATTCAAGAGTCATTAAGTATGGGAAGGAGGTATGGAAGAGATTGGGGAGTCCTAACATTTTCAAAAGCTTGTAAGGGGTCTATATATAAATGTTTTGCCACCAAAAAAGGAATCCTTTAAACTGACTGACAGGAGGAGTCGTCTTCAAGTTATGTGACTGATATTAGGGAGTCGTTAATTTTCTATTATGTCAAAGTCAATTTATCCTCCATCCCCTCCGCAGTGCTGTAGCGCTAGGGAGGCAAAGGGGGGCTCAGACCCCCTAGTTAGTGCCTAAAAACGACTGAATTTTACTTTTTGGTATTGTTTTGGGTTATTTTTTTTATAGTGGAGCCCTGGAGCCCCCCTTGTTATTTTGGTGGCACTGCATTACTGCCTCCTTGCCACATTTAATGCTCGGTCCCTTACAAATCATAATGAAGAAATGTTACCAAATTTTTGAAAACATGCTTCCAGGGCCAAAAACTTCACCCAAATGTCTAAAACTCGCACAAAGTGAGCGGCAATATGCAGCTAACAAAGCTACCCAAATTTGGAACGAAATTCCTGACCATTTGAAAAATATGGCTGATATATTTTTCACTTTAAGCAATTCATTATTTGTAACTCATTACATTACATTCCGAATTGATTGTATGCAGATTGATATGTAATTTCGATTTTAATTTTTATTGTTATATTTAGATCGTTTGTGGCACGGATTGTACACGTTTGTTTTTACTAAAACAGCTCTAGCTCCAATTTTTTCTTCATTTCTGAACTATTTTTATAAACTTGCTTCCCACTCCCATCTATAAAAGCATCTTTAAAGTGTGTGTCAGGTCAAGTGCTCAATGCATGCATGCTTTTTTGTATTTAATATTTAAGGTAAATAATTTCTGAGAGCAAAATAAATTTGACCTAGATATATCAGCCTGGAGTTTCTTATTGAGATTGTTCTGATAAAAAGCGTGTAGATTCAGTTGTTGAATAGACTTGCTCCAAGTCTACCTCTTTTATCGGTAAATATCAGTAAAGCGTCGATCGAAAAAGTTCTCTGCGGAGGAAATTTGCGAGGAAGATTTGGAAAAATTGAGATAATTTTTCCAGAATACTCCTCCGCAGAAGGTTTTTGTAATATACTTGTTTTACTTACTGAAGAGACAGACTTGAAGCAAGTCTAGTTGTTGAAAGTCAAGTAGTTAAATTGTGTTGTTTTGAAACCAGTTTGACCAGTTTGACCCAGTTTAGATACGCCCTGCTTTTCGTAACAAAGAGCACACAGTAAAGTAGTAAACTTTGGTTAAATAATATTAAACTGCGGTAATATATTTATATTTCTTTGAATAAAAGTTAATTCATTTGTTTCTGATTTTCCTCATTGATTTATAGTGTTCTTTCAGACTGCTAAAATATAAATCTCATTTTTTCACATGCCCAATTTACGGTAACTTTCATTCCTAACTCTCTGTGGAACTCCCCTTTTGTATATGACTATAATTCGGCCAATTCGAGCATGTGAAAAAATAATATGGTAAAATTTTGAGAATATAGCGTTTTCGTTTCGTTGAGAATAGATTTGGGAACGTTTCTCTGGGGTCCATTGCTCTCATTCGATATGCGGTTTGAGTTGACGTCAGGAAACTGGGAAACCAAGCTGTCAGAAAACACCATGTTCTTTTCAGTTGTTGTTGTTGCTGGGCCCAAGATCACGTCATCTGTTTTCTTGGAAGTCCGTTCTCAGAAGCAATATTCTTGTTCTTGAGAGAAGCAAGCAAGCATGGTGGAACCAAACGCCATTTAAAAGTTGACATGGAGCGCGACAAATCAGAATCTTCGTCGACGAACTCTTTGACTTGCTCATACTTTTGGAGTGAAAAAGAAGAACGTGATTTATTTTTTTCTTCCCGTATCATCGAGTGCTCAATCTTTCATCGAGAGAACCTTTTTCGAAAATGGACACAAAAAATTATCGAACTCCAGAAATTAAAGTTCGAAGAGCTGTATGAAGATTGCAAAAATTTTCCTTTTCTTTTTGGCAGAGGCCTAGATGATCAGTGCGACTGCCTGTTTCAAAAAGGTTTACACAACACTCTCGAGATCCAGAAAACTTGCTTCGAAAACCTGCATCAACTACTCAATGTCCAGAAATTTGACTTCAAAGATCTGCTTCTAAAATACGCCGCAATTGGCCTCCATAAAAATGTTGAGGTTCAAAAGTTTGTGTTTTACGAGCTTTTCCGAGATTACGTGGTCCAAGTTCTAGTCATTCTGAAGAATGGGTTTGAGAATATGTTTCAAAGCTACAAGGTGGTTTTTAAATTTCTCAGAGAGAAAGAGAAAAAGATAATGTACATGGTCGAGATACATGAAAAAAATTTTGAAGATAATTTTCCAAAACGCCTGGATCAAATTCTCCAAGGCGAGAAATCCGAGTTTGAAAAATTGTTTCGAACTTATGTGAAAATGAGCCCAAATCAAATTCCGAACAGGATCGATGAATGTGAGCTTGAGGCAAGAAAAGGCATCTGTGTTGCAGGACAAAGCAGTGAAACTAACAAAAAACAAGATTTTTCTGCATTGCAGCTCAAGAAATCCAGGTTTGAATTGATGTTTCAACGGTTTTCGAATCCACATAAAGATTTCAAGGTGCAAAAATTGGAGTATGAGCGTGCTGCTCTTCGAGACGTGTTGCGAAAATATGTGCATAAACATCTTGCGGTCCAGAAATCAGACTTCGAAAAAGCAAAGAAAAATATACACCCTGTGGTTGAGTTGATTCTGAAGAAAATCGAAGCAAAGGATTCAAGGTTTAAGATGACTCTTGAGTACAGAGGCAGTGTCTACGAAAATGTTAAAATAAAAGAAGCAAACGAATTTGACTTTGATTTGCCAATTACTCAGCTGAGAATAAGTGAAGCACAGAGAGGGAGACTTCATGATGTTCCTTCAGGTATCAAGAGCTCAATCCACTTACACTTAGTTTTGACACATCATGTTAAATTGTATTATCTAAAGTATTCTGTAGTTTTAAGTTTCAGTAGTAAATATTTGGTATAAATTAGCTAAATTATAGCTATACCCATATTGTAACCAATTTAAAAGATCGTGATTAAAAAAGAAAAATGACAAGAGTCATGGCCATCTGCTCAATGTGGCCCATTGGGTACACAACCTTAATATTTGGGTACAGGGTTAAATATTCTGTAGTTTTAAGTTTCAGTGTAGTAAATAGTTAGTATGAATTAGCTAAATTACAGCTATACCTATATTGTAACCAACTTATAAGATTAGGTTTAAAAAAGAAAGAATGACAGAGTCATGGCCATCTGCTCAATGTGGCCCATTGGGTACACAACCTTAATATTTTGGTACAGGTATGTGCTGCTGACAAGGATGGGTTTGAAGGCAGTAAATTCTAAATTGGGAATTCTAGATAGATTGTGAATTGTGAATTAACAATAGATTGTGAATTCTAGGTTGTGAATTTTAGAATGCGAATTATGATTTCTAGATTGTGAATTGTGAATTCTTGATTGTGAACTGTGAATTTTAAATTGTGAATTCTAGATTTTGATTCTAGATTGTGAATTGTGAATTCTAGACTAAGAATTCTAGATTGTGAAATGCAAATTCTAGGTTGTGAATTGTGAATTCTAGATTGTGAATTGTCAATTCAAAACTGTGAGTGAAGTCTAGATTGTAAATTTTAAATTGTGACGGATTGTGAATGTGAATTCTAGATTGTGAATTGTGATTTCTAGATTGTGAATTATGAGTTCTTTGATTGTGAATTGTGAATTCTAGATTGCAAATTCTAGATTATGAATTGTGATTTCTAGATCGTGAGTTATGAATTCTTTGATTGTGAATTGTGAATTCTAGATTGCAAATTCTGGATTGTGAATTGGGAATCTAGATTGTGAATCTATATTGTGAATTGTGAATTCTTGACTGTGAATTCCAGATTATGAATTCTAAATTTGGAAACATGAATTGTAGTGAAATTAATTCTTGATTGTGAATTGTAAATTGTGAATTCTAGATTATGAATTGTAAATTGTGAATTCTAAGTTGTGAATTCTAGATTGTGAATTGTGAATTCTAGATTGTTAATTCTAGATTGCAAATTCTAGAATGAATTGGAGTGAAACACAACATCTATGTTGGGTATACACAAAAATTTGAACATTAGAGATGGGTGGGTTTATAAAATCTCAGTGGCACACTCCCGTCCAATTGTGGGACATGTACCCCCTTGGAATGGGGTCCCCAAATGCTCAATGAAGTAGACGTTTATTTGAGACAACGCATTTGTTACAGAGAATATGATACGGCACGGTGTAAAATCTATTTTATTACAAAAGATCATCAGGACAAAGCTTTCCTGTGTCAACTATTCTCAGGACAAAGCTTTCCTGTGTCATCAGGACAAAGATCATCAAAGCTTTCCTGTGTCATCAGGACAAAGATCATCAGGACAAAGCTTTCCTGTGTCAACTATTCTTGAGAAGTATGGGAAAACTTGACTTTTGTTAGCATTTATTGCTATTAGGTTATTGCTATTAGGTTAGATTAAAATTATACCAACATCATTTTGGTCAATAAAAACATTTCTGTTCTCTGATCTTATAATTCCATAACAGATCTCAAATTTTGTTTTCTATTTATCTATTACCCGTATCACCTAAGACCTCATGCAGCGCACTAAACGTTGCATGTTTCTCATGCAATGCATTACACGGGTAATAAGAATAGAATTTGCACGGACGTTAGGAAACCAATAATCCAAATCCTATTGTTCATGCATCGATCGAAACCATAACATGTTGCTCTATTTTCTCTTTGCAGAATTCACTTTCTACAAACTCAGGCCGGCATTGAAGAAAAAATGGAAGAACCTTGCGGACAAAGAAGGGGTATATCTCTCTGCAGAAAGAGTTGTTGCAAGATTTGCAAATTTGGTCAGCCAAGCAGTGATTGAGATCAACCAAAAGAAGCAATCTTCATTCAAGTAAGTTTGAATTCTCCCAAACATCTCGGGAAAATCTCCAGGGCGCAAGGGCGGATTGAGAGGGGGCCATAGGCCTATACCGAAACAAAAAGAGTTTGCATACACACATAAGAGCATTCCCGTATTTTCTATATGTACAACGAAAGGCCAGATTCTGGAAAACACTATTGACCTATTGTTAATGAGCTTAACGAGGAAGGCAAAGAAGATAAATTGTAAGAAAAAAGAAAAGGAAGAAAAATAGGGAAAGGGGAAGAAATACGAGAAATGAAAAGAGGAAAACAGCAAAGAGGAACTGCAGATGATATAATAACGAAAGATGACGATCTGATCCTCATATTTGTTCTTACCTTATTATTTCTCCTTTCAATGTTCTCCTCAGGTTAATTTTCCAGTTGGAAAACATTCGTGCCAGACAGCTACTCTGTGTTGGCCAAAAGGACCTTAATTTAATTTGAGATAACCAGAAAACTTCAATTACTGCTGTGTATGTACTATTTTATCATCCTTGGGGAAAGGGGAAGAAAAGCGAGAAATGAAAAGAGGAAGAAAAGCGAGCAAAGAGGAACTGGAGATGAGATAATAACGAAAGATGATGATCTGATCCTCATGTTTGTTCTTGCCTTATTATTTCTCCTTTTAACGTTCTCCTCGGGATAATTTTCCAGTTGGAAAAGCATTCCTGCACACGCAGCTACTTTGGGTTGGCTAAACGGACTTTAGTTTGCCTTGGTTTTAAAAGATAAACAAGATACCAGAAAACTTCAATCACTGCTGTGTATCACAATGTTACTATTTTATCATCCTTCTTCTACCCTTTTATGAAACATAGAACGAAAACCCCCAAACCTAACATATAGCAGTATGGCGCATGTTATGATGCAATCTTGCTACCTGTAACATCTCTTTATTAACATTTCTATGCTATTTCTTCATAATTACCCAAAAATAAAAGATTCTTAAATTTTTAGAGCCAAGATTGTATTTTATGAATTATGAATAGAAAGTGGAATAAGCCCAGGTATTTTCCAGGGACTGCTAAAGATTGAGCTTTTCTTTTAATTATTGGCCGCAAATGAGTCGATAAGGATATGATGGAAACCTTTAGATACAAACCGGGTTGGCAAGAAACGTTCCTCTGTTTTCTGGCCTATTTTGCAAATTCTGCTCGTTAACAGGCCGTGAAAATAACACATAAAGATGCTCGAAAGATTAACTTAGATTTATAGACATCATTCATCCTTTTGCGACGATTCTAAGGCACCTAAATACAAGAATAAAAAAATAATGTATTATTTCTTTTGTTTTCGAAATCAATTGAAAACATGAGTTACTCAATATGCGTAGCCTGCGTGCAGACTCTACTCAACTTGATGATAACAATACTATTGTCCTACAACCAATCAAATGCTGAGCTGCCTCACAAAAAATTGCGAGATAGACTTGATTGGTCATTAAACAATAGAATTACAATTGAATTTTGACAAATGCTGGATGAAATCGAGGCGGGAACAAGCTTTTTGATTTTAATTCGTAAACTCTACATTTGACGGAGGAAACAGTTTGACGCTACGCGTAGGCTTAATATATGCTGCTATTATTAATCTAACATTTCAATTTAAAGGCTTGCAATTATAACGAACCATCCTGCAGTAACGGTACAATTCAAGAAGAAAAAACTTGTCATCTACAACGTCGATTTGGCACCGGTAATTGAAATCACGAAATGGCCTGAAGAACTAGCAAAGGGATGGGAGACCCGTAAACGCAAAGGTTAGTCCATTTTACACCATTTAAGGTGAGTCTATTTTTCCTTCGTGTAGTCCTGAATGTTAGCATTTTGGCAGACTTAATACATGGGTCCCTTGTTTTCCTTTGACGTCACTTCCACCAACAGTAGGAACTCCTAATAATATTAATAATAATGATAAATTATTTATTTTAAGTTAGCATACATTGCCAAGGGTACTTACACGGCAGCTGAAAGCTAATAACGGCCAACCATGGGTATGCCAACATTTTATCATGCATTAAAACGAGGGTTAGGTTTTGAGCGGGAATTTAAAATAATTCATGAAAAAAGAACGAAGCTGAGGCCGAAATCTTCAACAACTTCAAAGAGCGAAAGTACGGGAACCTATGTAGTGAATCTAATTTAAAGTTGATTTGATTTTAAGAGACACTTATTGACCTTAACGACGTCTGTTACACTATGACTGAAATGAAAACACTAAGAACAACAAAGGGCAATAGTGCAGGGAACTTATGAAGTGAGTATGACGCCAAGTCTGTCAAGAAAACAGGGAAACAAGGACTCGTGTAATAAGTTTAGCATTCTGGTCCAGAAAGCATGAGTTACAAGAATAAGTTTGAAAAAGAACATATTAACAGCATCAACTCAAGTCCGTTAAGAATTTTAATAAAATCTGTTATTGTTTGCCGCTCTGTTTTCGAGAAGACGGGTAGCATCCGCTACGGGAAATTGAAATCTGTCCGAGATGGAGAATGCTTGAATTAACGGACAGCATTTCATAAGAAATCTAGCGAGGGGAAATGAAAATTTGTTCGAAATAGCGAATGTTGGAGACGACGGGCAGTTTAGGTAGCGGATGTCAGCTGTACTTGCGAAACTCACACTGCCAGTATTTTGTGCTGTGTCAATGTCCGAGGCAGGAATTTGCAATACCGATAGGTACGCAATAATCTGATACTTGCCACTCAAACCTTCAAATGGCGGCACATCTCGAGAATATCTTATTTTCATTTCGTAAAATTAACGGCAGACAACGAGGGAATGCGGCGGCGGGTTCTTGTTCCAAGAAAATTATGGCAGTGGGTTTTGTTCCAAGAAAATTATGGCGGTGGGGGGTTGGTGTTAAAATCGGTGGCGGTAATACACGGTCAGACTGGGAATTTTTTTAAATGGCCTGTTTACATGGGAGTTTTCAGTCAAGGATAAATAATTTCTTGTCGGTTAACTGGGCTGAAAACTCCAATGTAAACAAACCCTAAATGTTCAGAAAAGCCCAAAATGTTCAGAAAAGTCAGAACACTAACTGCTAACAAAATGTTTGGAAATTTGAGAATTCGGGCAAAGTTTCCTCGATGCCCCCAATATAAATACGGTGGCGACGCTTCTTCTCTTTTTGAATTTTTGAAACAGGGATATTGTTTTTGAGAAACAAGGGACGTTAGAACTATCTTATGAAAAAGAAAAAAGCTTCCTAGGCAACACTCTTTATTTTAGGTTGGCCATCAGAAAAAATCATCGACAGTTTGAAGAAAAACACCGCCGTTTGCCTTGTCCCGAAGTTATATCGAGACCAACGCTACGAGAAGAGGGACTATTTGTGGCGATATGCTTTCAATAAAGGAGAAAAGATATTATTAAATAAGAGCAATCCAGGCAGAAGCAATTTATGTCGAAAAAATGTGTTGCGGATTTTAAAAGGCCTAATGATCGATTTGAATTGGACGTTCTTACGTTCTTATCACATGAAGACAGTGTTGCTTCACGAAAGCGAAAGCTGGCCTGAGCCCGGGCATTGGAATGACGACTGCCTTATGGAAAGAGTATTATCCGCTGTCAGAAGGTTGCGCAGTTTCATAAACAAAACTGATCCAAAGTGCAAGCACTATTTTTTGCCCGGTACCAACATTATGGAGGGGATGAAGGAAAGCGAAAGGATTGTTCTTCTAAAAAAGATTGACGAGTTTTTTGCTGATCCGCTTTATCTGATGCGGAGAGTTCTCCACGGTCCGGAGGAGGTGATTGATGAGAACGAAAAGGATGCAAGTGGAGAGAAAGACAAATCCGGTGAAGGTGACAACAAGGCTGCTGGATTTAGTCGTAAAATGACCTCTGCGAAGGTTAACAACAAGACACGTGCCAGAAAAGGGAAATTTTCAAGAAACGGGAATGTTACGGACACGATGGGTGCTGCAGGAATGACTAGAAACATAAAACGAAAAGCAACACTTGTCAAGCAACAAGGTCGTGAAAAGGGACCCAAAAGAGGCGGGGCGATGAGATCATTAAAGGCTAAAACACCCGACAGAGAGAAAGTTGCAGCATGTGAAAATGTTTGTGGTATACATTCTGAAAGATTTGTAGACTGTGAAGACGTAGATGATGAAATTACAATTGAAATGTGTGACTTTGAAATTCGCGACGAATTTGAAATTTGCGACGAATTTGAAATTTGCGAAGAATTTGAAATTTTCGACGAATTTGAAATTTGTGGTGAATTTTCACTGTCCTTGGAATCTGAAATTGATTGTCTGTATACCAGCGATCTTTCCTATTGACGAGATTCATTTAATTCAGTATTACCATAAAATTTTATCATATAATCTAAAAAATCTGAAAAAACAGTAGTTACTTTCAGTAGCAGTGAATCTGTAATATAAAGCTCAAAAAATGATTTCAGCCAGAGCTACAGCTTTAGCTACCATGTTAGACTTGCTTAAAGTCTATTTCCATTCGTTGATTAGTAAAAAATATCATGAAAATACCATGCGGACGAGATTCCTTCGCAGTAACATATTTTAAATTCTTTACTGATTAACAAAACGAAATAGAAATGACATGGAGCAAGTCTACTACCATGTCGGTATAACCTGGCTAGTTGGTACTCCACTCCAAATGTCAATCTAAACAGACACTGTTGTGTATAAGAAGAAAATCGATGAGGGTGTATAACAAGAAGATAGATGAGGGTGTATAACAAAAAGATAGATGAATGTGTATACCAAGAAGATAGATGAAGGTGTATAATGAGAAAATAGACAAGGGTGTATAACAAGAAAATAGATGAGGGTGTATAAAAAGAAGGAAGATGAGTGTGTATAACAAGAAGATAGATGAGGGTGTATAACTAGAAGATAGATGAGGGTGTATAACAAAAAGATAGATGAGGGTGTATAACAAGAAGACAGATTAAGGTGTATAATGAGAAAATAGACAAGGGTGTATAACAAGAAGATAGATGAGGGTGTGTAATGAGAAGATAGATGAGGGTGTATGACAAAAAGATAGATGAGGGTGTATAACTAGAAGATTGATGAGGGTGTATAACAAAAAGATAGATGAGTTTGTACACCAAGAAGATAGATGAAGGTGTATAATGAGAAATTAGACAAGGGTGTATAACAAGAAAATAGATGAGGGTGTATAATGAGAAGGTAGATGAGGGTGTATAACAAGAAGATAGATGAAGGTGTATAACAAGAAGATAGATGAGGGTGTATAATGAGAAGATAGACGAGGGTGTATAACAAGAAGATAGATGAGGGTGTATAACAAGAACATAGATGAGGGTGTATAACAAGAAGACAGATGAAGGTGTATAATGAGAAGATAGATGAGGGTGTATAAAAAGAAGATATAGATACCAGGTGGCAAAAAATGTACTAACGTTTGCGAAGCTGCTGTGCAGGAGTTTTAGTTTTGATCAGTTGATATGGGTGACTTCAATTCATATTTTGATTCCTCGTTTGCCAAAATATACTTAATAATCGCAGAGTTATGCAGAGTAAATAAAACAAAAAATTAAGGATTTCTGCTGCTGCAATCGGTTGAAAATGCGGCATTATACGGCCTTGAGAAAGTTTTCCTTTCGTATAGCTATGTTTATTCTTTATACAGGGCATACAAAGTAGATTCTGGTAAACCAAACAAAGTAGATTTCAGTAAAAGTACAGCTCAACTGATGTCGTATGAATTTAATAAAATTAACATAGCCTCGTTTGGAATCATTCGAAGTGGGCCTTTTGAAACGGTTTACACTGCTCCGGTTTGATATGAAAAAGTAACCAAAACAGCGACCTTTGAAAACGGCAAATCGCAGTGTAAAGTTTTTAAAAATGTTACATGGGTAAACTTGACTTCATTTTGGTAGGGGTGTGTGGACAGTGACACGTTTTTGGACACATCCATAGGTAATTGAATTTTTTGAAAACTCATCGATATAGGTGATAAAAATATGGTTAATTATGAACAGCAAACTAGTATTATGAGCGATATGAAATTCAGAATGTACGCGGATAAAACAACAATTGTGTGATAAAAAATCCAAATGAACCTTTGCAAAGCGCTTGTTAGAGCGATACTGATCTCAGTCATGGATGCTCAACACTCTCCTCGATTTACGGTGGGGGCGCCAGGATATCTCCGCGGAAGGGGCGGTGTCCTGACATGGGCCTAGACAAGCAGAGAGAGAGTCAAATCTTTGGAGGTCTGTTTTGTGACCCCGCTCTTCAGATTGGCTTAAATGACTCAAAAATATGTTTTAAATCGCTGATTGACGTTCCTAGTAGGTCAAAACATTGAAAGTATAGAAGGTATAGGAAGCAAGATTGCCAGAATGGCTTTCGAGACCTATTTTTGTTACAATCTATTTGAAACAATTCATATTATAATTTGAAACAATTCATATTGTAACATTCAGTGTGACCGCAGAACTTTATTAATGATTCCCATGGAACCCATGGTTCAAAGTGCAATGGAAACTGAAAGAAAAAAGAAGGCAGCCGCTGGAATCGATATATTACATTGCTGTTATTTTTCTGTTGTACTTACCAATGCAGTGCGAGACAGAGGGCAGTAACATTTGACTTGGATATGGGATTTCAATTTCAATAATATATTTTTTGGGTCTGAAAACTTTTCTTAAACAAATATATTTTTGGCTCTAAAAATTTAAGAATCTTATAATTTTGGGTAAAATATCAAGAAATAGCATAGAAATGTTAATAAAAAGATGTTACAGGCAGCAAAATTGCATCATAACATGCGCCAAATTTTTGGGTTTGGGTTTTCGCTCCATTATATTTTTGGATCAGCTCAAGATTTCCTTGGACACGCCCCCTATCCGAGCTAGATGGTACTGCCCCCCCCCCCTCTGGGCCTTTTAAATGATATCACTGAGAAAGGCACAGAAAAGAAACAATTTCTTCTGTTTAGAATGTTTTGAATGTCTAGATGCAGGCGAGAAATGGACCCTAATATCAACATACTACAAAAAAGCTTTGAAAGCTTACAATTATCAAAACTAGTAAATAACATCAATTGAAATTGTGAGACAATACCTATGTTTTGAAATACCTAGGGGACCGGTACCCTGGGTGCCAGAGCCTTTGAGAAAAAAAACCTTTAAGAAAAAATAGTAAAATGAAGGACTCTTTCTTCATTTTTTCTTGGTTTCATTTTTCTTTTTTCATTTCTTCTCTTTTTTAATTTTTTCCCTTGTTCTTCAGTCCCCCCCCCCATTATTTCCCAAAGGCTTTGGTGTCCAGGGTAAGGGACCGGAAATTAAATGTGGCGAGGGAGATGGGTGAAAATTGGGGGGTCTTGAAAATTTTAGAAGCCTACAAAGAAATTTATCTCCCCCCTTGCCATATTTAATAACTGGTCCCTAAATTGGAACAAAATTTAAAACCGTGGCGAAATTGAATTGTCTAATTTTTATTAAATTTATTTATCTCTGTCTATGTATAAATGACAGGTTTAAACTTTTATTCAAAATTCAGGTTTTATTCAACCAAAAATTTACCGTGTCTCGGTCATACAGATTCTTGTTTGCAAAAAAAAACTCGAGTAAATTAAGATCCTAAAAATGACTAGTTTATGGCGCAGGGTAGTTTAGAGTTTAAATTATAAATATTTGAATTATTATTAAAACATAATAAACTCAAATGATAATAAGGATTACTATCAAGTTTGTAAAAATCAGCCAAAAAGTAAGAAAAAATCCATGCTGAAATTGAAGTGTTCTTAAAAAAATGGGCAACATATTCCACTATCACCAGCTAGGAGATAGACTTGCTGCATGTCTATTTCGTTTCGTCAATCAGTAAAAATAAAAATGTCACTGCGGAGGAAAATACCGTGCGGAGGAGAAACCTCAGACAAATAAGACCTTTTCCTAAGGTTTTCTCCTCCGCATGGTATTTTCCATCACAGAGACGTATTATTTATTTTTTACTGATTAAGCCTGGTTCCCATATAATCTTAAGAGTGCCGCAGACGGTCTGCGACGATCTGCGACGGGCTGCGATCGACGGCACTCTACAAATTTTAATGGAAACGTAAATCTTAAGGTGTCTGCGATCCTTGAAAAAAAGATGAACGTGTTCAACTTTTTTTCTCTTGCGGTACCTTCCCGATCATATGGAAACATGGGTCGCAGACGATCTGCGACGATCGCAGACGTGCCTTTGTTAACAAAGAAATTGCATGGTGGGAAATATATATCACAGATTGTCCCCGGCTCATCGCAGATCGTCGGCGATCCCTTACGATTATATGGAAACACTTTCACTGGGAAGGTGTCGGCGATCGATCACAGATCGTCTACGGCACTCTTAAGATTATATGGGAACCAAGCTTTAACGAAAAGCAACAGACTTGGAGCAAGTCTAGCTAGGGGATGAACCATTACATAAACTAGAATGCTTTCAAGCAAAGCCTTACAATGTGGCGAGATTACAAAAAAACCTCAGGTTTTGGAATTTGAAAGCAGATTCGAAATAATGTTGCTCTTGAGGGAAGGTTATCATTGGCAAAGCCAGCGGAACGGTAACATAGAGTTCAAATCAAAGAATGGTTGATCTTATTGTTTTCTCCTAACCGAATTGAATAGCATTCACACTTCGCCGCATTGTTCGCACGGGATCTCGACAGTTTTTAGTTGCTGAAATTAGATGAATTGCACGTTTTTCAAGTTTTAGTAAAAATTATTTTTGCAGATTAATTTAAATGTCATGATTCATATTTGTTCATGGAGATTTCTTTTATCTCGCCGCATCTCTCAAAAAATGGAAGTTAAAAAACTACCTTTTTTATTTTTCCCGATATGAAAGAAATCTCCATGAAGAAATATGAACCACTCTTCAAAACCTTCCGTAGGTATCTATTTATTGATAAGAAACTACCGTGCCTATGAATTAAGGGCAGCGTTGATACTGCTGATGCCACCCCCAGATCTCACGTCAACCTCAAGCCGCCTGTGCTTTTCCTTGAAGAAAAGCATCATGGGTATGCAAACTACACAGCTTCCAACTAGTGCCCAGTTCATCCATTCGGTGCCCAGACCTGGAATCATCGGCAACGTGAGAAATATCAGGCAGTACACATTGTTCGAGAAGGTCATGAACCCGGTGTTGATTCCTTCTGCTACTGGGTAACTCGCCTCCACAGAGAGTTCAAAGAATAACGGTATTGCTCCGTTTAAGCACAAGCCACCAACAACACAAGTGAGATATAGCATTGCCAGCGTAGGAGTAATGATCTTAAGGCACATTAAAGAAAATATCGAGAAACCAATTGATGCCAACACAAAAAGCACAAGCAAAATCGCTTTCATGAAACCACCAAACCAGTCAGCAATTCTAAAGAAAAAAAGCAGTTGTTTGATTATTGTCTTTCTATTTGCAAACGTTTGGTTATTATTTGGTTGTTGTCTTCTTTTACCTTGATTTGTTTTTACCTTACTGACCTTAATTTTGACAGATCAAATTTAACGCAGGCCCTTATTTAAAATCTTCTCCTTTTCCGCCGGGGGACCGGTTGAAATAGAAAGCATAAAAGTATCCCACCTTGGGCGATGAACAGAAGTATCTTTACCCCACGGGTCCCCTCAAGCAAAGCATCGCATCTCAGTCCTTGAAAATAACGCCAATAAGGACCGGCGTTGAAGGAACCGCCGTTGAAGGGACCGGCGTTAAATTAGGGTCGGTAAAATGTGGCCATCAAGGTGTTTATGTTTCAAAAACAAAAATCTACCGTCTGAGCTTGCCAAAAACAAAAATATTTGTGTTTGAAAGACTGTTTTTCGGCGCAAACGTCCCAAAAACAAAAGTCTCAACTTTTCATGCAAGAAGTTTTACTCGGATCAGTCATACGACTTTGGTCATGCGACTTTAGTCATACGACTTTGGTCATACGACTTTGGTCATGCGACTTTGGTCATTAGTTCGTGATTGATAGGGTGGTTCCGATTCTGGCCTTTCCACCCTCATTATATTATTGTTGTTATTAATATCAAAAATTTGAATTGGTATTATCATATGGTATTATACGGTATGATGTCAAGATTTGCAAAAAATAAGGACAATTAAAACATATTCAACTTACAATGATAAAATGATTCCGGAACATGCGCCAGCAACTACTGCCCAAAATCCAAAACTGCTTGCTTCATCATTATCAATACCGTAGGCTGACAGATTTAAATCTAGATCAGAACACCAGGCACTGTACACGCCAGTTGTTATTCCATACAAAAATGCTATCAACTGAAATTGTGGATTCTTCAATAGTTGTTTTAAACCCTGTTTGAATTCGAGTCTCTCTATACCTGCTGTCGTGCTTGGCGGCAACGGCGGCTTGGCGGGAAACGTGAACAATATCAAAATAAATAACAAGCATCCGATGCCAAATTCGAAGTACAGCAAATTCATTATTTCTCCAGATATTTTCTTCATTACATTGGCGTAGTTTGAGTCTGTAGAATTTATTTTGATCTTCTCGATATCAGTGACAAAAGCTGGACCAACAACAAAGCTGATAGCAGTGCCCATGTATGCTGCTAAAGAAGCCACTGCGGTGGCAGTCGTTCTCTGATGAGAAGGAAACCATGTGCTAGAAATAACGGTGGCAGACGATTGGCCAATTGGACCGCCAAGCCCAATTACGAATTGGCCCATGTGAATAAGAGGGGTTGCTGTACTAATTTCACTAGAAATGATTCTCAAGCCACAACCAAGTGATATGAAAAAAGCACAGAGCAACACAGATTTTCGCAAACCTAGAAAAAATTAAAATAGCAACTGACTGATTCACAAGAAATATGCAAAATCTAGAAATTTTACATGCCCCTTTTTCAAATTAAGTCCTCTTCTATGGATTACAGTCACCTTTTTCATGACAGATTAAAATGCCAAATAGGCCATTTCCAGGCTTTTCTGAGAGTCTGAGGGTGTGGTCAGACAAACTTTTCCTGGGGACACCACCCCAGAACCCACCATGAATTTTTATCCTGACTTTTTAGACCTGGTGAAGCTACTGATTAGAGGAGATAGCAGACAGTATTACACAGAGAAAGAAACCTAACGAGAGGAGGAAATTCAAATGTTTGAGATGAGATAATGGGCAGTTGAGTTAGAAGATGTAAATAGTATATATAAGTTTTATAGGTTTTCACCAATCTTTATCGGAACAACAGTTGGAAGTTACCTTTAAGGGTAATTGAAGGGCAAAACTGGTCTTATTCAAAATTTCTCCAGTCTGCTTTCACAATTTTTCACTTTCAATGCTTCTGTCCATCAGCATTAAAAACTAGGCAGGCTGGTTGTGATGACTTGTATCTGACTCAAAAGAGTCTTCAATATGGCTAAATCCATCAAATATCTGGGTTGTAAACTGTGGAATGATTTGCCCTTGGTAATTAGAAATTCTCCTACAAAAGTTTCCTTGTCCAAAAGTTCAAAAGTTTCCCAAAAAAATCCAAATTAAAGAACCACTTGCTGAATTCTCAATGTTAAAGTTTTGCTAATAAAGTTTTTCTCCAAGTAAATTCTAACAAGCAATCTATGCTCAATGCATTCAGATTTTCAGACAGGGAGGCTCCCTTCTTGTTAGTATACCTACTTGGAGAGCTCCTCCTTAAGTCATTTTTATACGTACAAATTTTTTGTCTCTATGTAGTTTCTATTTCTAAAATTGTTATAAAGTATTTTCAATTCTGTTTAGTGTAATTTTGTTTAGTTATTAATTTGTATGTATGAGAATGTAAAGAATGAAATGAAACATTAGTTAGCTTCAGTTTAAACATTTATCACAAGAGTGTCATTTCGATTTGAATACACATTTGTTAGTATTGCAAATAATATTAAATATGTTGCATTATTTCACTTAACTATATGATTATATAAAGATAATTGCTATAAACAGAAATGAGAGAGTAGCACTTAGGGCATGGTTCTAATAAATCCTCCTAAAAATTTATTGAAGTGAAAATGAAATAAAATGTGTTAAATCATAGCAGCACTGCAAAGTACCCATACCAACCAATGAAATTGGCTGAATATTTCGTTTCATTTCAAGAAGAATTAAACAAAAGTTCCTAAATAGGGGTGGCATGTATGGCAATGAATTTTATTAAAAATACTATGCCAGCTTTAGATTAAAGATTAAAATAATGTTTCTGTTTCATTACAGTTTCAGTTTTCATCACATTTCTGATTGGGATTGTTCAGTAATTCGAAACTCAAGGTCTATTTACAGTACAGGCCATTCGTAACTTAACATAATTTCCTTGCCAAAGAATTCTTGCCAAAATTTCAACAGTCTTCA